>JAQFYG010002018.1:0-16270 GCA_034694325.1 Entomobrya corticalis
ATTTTCATTACTTTCTCAATCTTAAGAAGTTTGTTCAAAGAAAGACAGAGTGGTTGGGCAAAGTCATCCTAAAAGAGATTCAAAAATAGTAGCACTTCAAGTATGGTACCAGTGAGCTAAAGTCACTCAAGACGACTGTTGACATTTTCGTTTCGTGGAGGATGCAAAGAGCAATACATATTGCAATGGAAAGAAATAATAATTTTTAAAATGTTTATTTAATCTTTAAATCTATATGACATATGTAGAAATGACTCTATGCAAATAGTGGAGAGAAGGCAAAAATAAATTGAAGATTGTTTTGAGTTTCATAAAGTGGAAAGAAAGGCTTGTATTTACTCTTAACAGGCGACTGCTTTATTTCCTTTTTCCTCTTCTCATACATGACATACTTATCACAAGGGAACATTCTTTTCATCCTACTCCAATATTCATACCCTCTCTTGTATACTTTCGTTTTAAAACAAACAAAAGTGAGATATTCCTACGTCCATGTAATAGGCGCTAATACACAGGTCATAATAATATACATATAGAATTCAACATGACACCATGCTTATTCACTTTCTCCAGAAAGGCACATCGTAGACATCTAAATACGTATTTTCTGGATGGCCTTATAGCTTTTGTTTTTCATCTCTCTCAAGAGAGCTCTGCAAGTCAAAAGAAATATCTCTGCTTAGAGTTCGCTACATTTGCCACATTATTGCTAGTTGTAGTTGTACCAAGTTTAGCTACACGACGGAGAAAGTCGTAAGTACGTTTGCTTCATACTCCACTAAATGCATACAAGTGCTTGCAAGCGTTAGTCATAGGATATGAGTACTTGCCATACACTTTTTTGTCCAGGTCCACTGGTTCGCAGATTTTTGTAGTTTTTTCTTGCCAGGAGGGATGATTATAATGTAATACGTCTGCACAAACCACCTACGCACCCGCGTCCTACCAGATATTTTTTTATCATGATCATATTATTATAGCAACTGTTGTTTTCAATATACTCAAATGTATCATATATATAATATGAATTACGAACACGAAACGGGAGCTCTGGTTGAAATGAAACTCCCTCAAGTCATGATTGGCAAGTTAAACATAGTATGTGACGTTAGATACATAGTCATCATGTCATAGTTCATAAAATGATATCACTGTGCTTCTTAATAATTTCATTGTCATTTCTTAGCCCACTAAAATATTTTGATTGCTTCTGATTACATTTTCCGGTCTAGTAAAACATAAAAGCGTATTCAAAAAATACTATTACTTTAATTAAAATAATAATTGAAATGAAACATGATTAGCTGTGACAATTCTGACATTTGAAAGATGAAAGTACAAATTTCCCCACATACTCATCAATGCTCAGTATTCTGTAATGTACTGACTGATACAGTGCTATACATATACAGTAAATCTATAGAAAGAACCTCCGCCGTAAATGAGTAATAATACTATTGTTAATGCTAGTCACATTGTTGAATGCTAGAAATCCATGCGCCGTTACCCTGTTATGTGAAGGAACTAACATAAGGACGACCAGCTGTAAATGACTGAGATTGAAAACGCATGACTGGAGGTAAATTTATAGCGTGGATGCAATTAACAAAATAATTCTGCATCCTACAAGTCTATAACTTATAACGAACAAAACAACAAGTCGATTCTTTTCTGCACAACGAGCAACACAGAAGTCAGTTGTGATTGAAAAAGCAGGAGAGAAAGTCGACCGCTGCTGGTAATAACAGAACAACGTTTAAAGCTAAAGGCTAAGACGGGTTGAGAGATAACAACATACACTCATGCCAGATAATAGAAGCTTCAAAAGTCTAGTACACTCAAGTAGAAGTCGTCGTGGTGGTAGTTTGTTTGCCTCCTCTTATCAGCATCATCATCATCAAATACAAAAGTTTAATGATATAATATATTGAAGGAGAAAAAAGAGGAACATCGGCCTTGTTGACTTTCACTTCTTGTGTCGCTGTCTCTCATTTTCTGTCTACTTTTCACTCTGGTGCTTGTGCTTGACAAAGCAGTCAACATGTATACAACAAGTACCATAATAGGAAGTTACAATACAATCGCTGCCAATGAACATCATGGATTTGTGATGAAACCGCCGATCAAAAAACAACCGAGAAAGTCGGGCAGCAAAGATCTCCCATCGGTTCCACAGGCTCAACGCAGCACTAGTGAGGACTCATCAAACTTTACGGGCACTAACCACCCTGCAGATGCAACACCTGCTTTGTCCGGACTTCAACTTTTAGCTGCAGTTGACTCAGTTGACATCAACCCTGATAAAAGT
The DNA here is from genome assembly GCA_034694325.1 of Entomobrya corticalis. Taxonomy (NCBI): domain Eukaryota; kingdom Metazoa; phylum Arthropoda; class Collembola; order Entomobryomorpha; family Entomobryidae; genus Entomobrya; species Entomobrya corticalis. Next base: position 2,309 of record JAQFYG010002018.1, read on the forward strand.
AGGTATGCATGATAATTATGTGTATGTGTGTAGACGCCAGTCAGCTATTGCAGTATCGTAGTAAGTAGTTTAAATAGTAATATAGTCACTTATCGTTGTAGATTCTTCTCTTTCAAAATTGAATTATTTAGTTGCTTCCGATAGTATTGTTGTCTCAACCTCAAGCATCATTCGCTACGAGCATTAAATACACAAAGTTCCTTGCTTCGTTTAACAAAAGAAGAGGGTTAAGCAAGTTATAATTTATCTATGACTCCTGTGTACAGTTTTAAGACAACTGTTTTAATCGTGCCCTAATATATAATTTGCTCAATCGTATTCCACATCATATAATGACATTCCAATGACACATTAAGTTTCTAAATCTGAAGATACAAACGAAATGGTTTTATATTAAACTATTTAAAACTACGTATTATATGTAGGTCTTTTTAAGTAAGTCATATTTTTACAGTTCATGAAAATCCAAATTCCTCAAAAAATCGAATGAATTGTTTGTATGACCAGTCAGCTTTTTCTGTTAACATTTGTAGAAATGCATTATTATGCCTGTAAAGGTACGATGTTGAATAGATTTCTCTCTGGGGCATAGTAAACATATTCATTTTTGTATTTCTAGAAAATTTTGAGCATACTTTCTTTTGATAGTTTTGCATACATCCCATTTTCAAGGATCATACGCATAATACCAACATTTAAAATCTTGTCAGGCGTTAGATAAAATTGGGGACCTGGGAGAATCCTGTCGTGAGGACAAGTACAATGCATTCGAAAAGACTTGCCATCATGCTGTTAAACGAAATGTTCTTTGAATTTCATGTTCCTCAGATTATATCATTTTGGATGAGAACAAGTGTACCACCCAGTACGCACTTACAGTTTTTTCATTTTACAAAATAGGTTTCGTTTTGCATTTGCATTTTAATTGTTGTAAAGAAAACGTGACATTGGTGGCATATACTCAGGGTAAATACATATTTGAATATTTAACATTAATACACTACAAAGAAAAAAGTATGCGGCCCGATGCGGGTATTTGAATTCGTACTGCATATAGATCAATCTGCCTTACCCTGAAAAAAAGTATGTACCTTTCTTTGTCCTTCTCTCTGCCTGAGAGTGAAATCTAGATTGATGATATTGCTATATCTGCCATCATTATGTAAATGACCTGTTTTCTCATCGTAGTTCCTCCATTACGTCCGTATATTTTTAGACGAATATTACAAAGAACAACAATATGATTCATTATTGCTGTTACAAAGAAAAACTGACGCTGACGATACAAACTTAAGTGTGTTCACGTTGTGTATGTGTATAGCGTAATATTAATTTTTGTCGATTCGCTGTTTTCAATAGAGCTAGTTGTATGCTGTTGTTGTAGTAGCTGTATTGTGTTGATGGCTTCTGTTGTAAACTGTTCTTGTCGAGGAGGCACAAAAGTGATGATGAAGAATGAGTAGCTGCAAAAGTGTTCCCATTTACTGATGTTTGGTGAACTTTCCGGTCTTCCTTTTATTGTTATTCTCTAACAAACAATAAGGATATCCATTCTTCTTCTTACTCTTGCGAAACGTTAGCTTCTTTGTATGCTTCTGTGCAGGCACTAGACAGTAAAGAAAAGGCTCTGTCTGTAAAAGTCAAGACAAGAAATAATGGGAAAAGCTAATGGAAACACAATACAAATATTGTGTACATACATATATGCGATTGGATTAGTATTGTTTTGCGCTAAACCAGGGTATATTTACAGTAAATTGTATATTTATGTGTTGTCTCTTGTCTGAAGATAGAAAAACAGACATTTAGATGGATATGTACAAATAATATGCGTTTTCCTTCTTTTTAATGGCTAGCTTACGCTCCAGAAATTCGCAGCGTTGGCTTCACAATAGACGGACCAGACGGAAGAATTTTATTCAAATGTCTACCTTCCGAGTCATCTGCTACCAGGCTTTTGGTATTCCAAACACTGGATGGTATGCACGTTTTGCATGTCAAAACCGAAACTCCGTACTGCTGCTCATGGTTTAAGGTAATAATAAACATTGCTTTATTTGGCGACGACAACAAGAAAAAGAAAATTGAACTTTATACGCTTATACTCTCTGCGCGCACCAGAATCATTTTTGTGTTTTTCCTTTTCTCCCTCAAAATATATTTGACAAATTTTATTTTGAGCCCTGTTTCTTTAGCTTATGTGGTTGTGTCACTGTGTGTATATTGCATCATGTTTTAATGAAAATGGACGGCTCGAATTTATTTAAGTTTTTATGTAAACAGGCAGGGGAGAGGAAGTTTAATGAGAGCACGCACAGCGCATAAAATACACGTTTAGATAGATTCGGATTTCGTTATTATCATGTAAAAGAAAGGCCACAACCAGACGGGCTGCGTTTTAGAGATGGATAGATTGCAAATTGCAATTTACTTTATGTAAAAGGCTTAAAGGAAGCTGCGAATCCACTTTCCTGACGCTCGATATTGCCAGAGAATCTTTTTTTTCTTCGCTTTTTTCTTTTAACATTTTACACTTGAACCGTTAATGGCCGGATAATATGCATTCCTGCGCTCTCACACAAGTGACTTCTTTATCATTCGCATTTTGTGTCCTTTTGACATACATAGCACACATCATTTTTGTTTATGCCAGCCGCTACATCCATATTCCCCTAAGTGATCAAAAAATGAGGTCACCAGTAGCATTCCATCACTTTTTGTTCTATGTACAGACTATCGAAGCCAAACTGTTACTTCCAACCGGTGGGCCATTTGGAACAATCATAAAAACAGCGCATGGAATTTGCAAATGTGATCGCAGATTTGCTTTAACTTGTAACTTGTCCGACAATGAGAAAGTGCAATTTGATGTTGAAGTTCTCGTATCATCTTCAGAGTTCGTGGTAAGTTTTCTTTTTGCATTTTTTGTGGTGTGTATGTATTTGCTTTATATTTATTACATTGATATCAGACAACATGCGATGAAACTGTTGTTCCTGCTGTTTTACCTTAATTTTCCTTCGAAATGTTCTTAAAAGCAAGCCAATTTAAATTCATTTTCGCTAAAGAAGATTTGTGTGTACGCATGTAGGTGAAACAAAACAATGATGAAGTCGTGGCCAAAGTGACTGCAAGACGGATGGGCCATCGACGTCTCTACAAAGTGAGCTTCACCAAGCCCGAGCTTAATGCCAACGTGAAAGCCCTCTTCATCGTCTTCGCCATGATTCTGGTGCAAGATTAAGTTTCATTTTACTCTTTCTCTTAACCAGATATTTTTGACCCATTTGAATTGTCTAATAGTAGTATGTTTAAGTATACTACATCAGTACCTAGATTTACTTATATTTATTCGTTCGCTTTATCTGTAACAACACACGCCTTTTGTGTACTAATCTGGTTGCACTGTGTTATTTTACCCCAGTTGCATGCTACTCTGTACATGATCATTTTTCTCTACACTTATAATCAACTCATCTTTCTTATAGGTATATATTATGGTTAGGCATACATAAACATAATGCTCATAGGTACTATATTATATGCTTTTAACGTCTTATTGATCATGATGACCATTAGGGTACATTAGTATTACATTACATTAAAATAAACAATTTCACGTAAGATCATCACTTATTCCACAGGCATATGATTTTGTTGAAGCATTTATTTTTTATTTGCCTTATTGTGCTTTTATGTTGCAAGTCAGTCAGTATGGTCAGTACTAGTCAGAGGGCTATATTGATACGAGCACGAATGAAACCAGAGGAGCTTAGAAGAAAGGAGCACACACAACAAAAAACAAAATTTTTACATTCTCGGCGCACTCAGAAAACACCCACACATGCCACATATTGATGTATCCACAAGTGTAAACTTTTTTACTCGATTACTAATGAAATTTAAAGTTATTAATTAAACTGGATAGTAGATAGTAAGTGAAAACTTTACTTTTGTGAATTATCGTAAGTTTTGGTTTCATTATCTTGTTCTTTCTTTTTCTCTCCTCCCTGACAGCACATCGCATTTGCAGAAAAGCTAAACACGTGTTTGGGAATGTGTCTATGTTGTCTTGCTGGAGTGTGCTGCCCGACCTGGGTTGCTTGGTTTGCTTGATTGAGACTTCTACTTGTTCTTCTCTGATATGATAATATTATTGTTATAGATGTCTTCATTCCGTGTATAGCCAAGTACGTGTGTATTGATATTAAAACTTATATATTATGGTATATATATGTATATCTATATGTTATATAAAATATTATATGTATATTATAGCCTCTCTCGCAGATTATTTTAACTACAATGTTTATTTTGTAGCCCTTCACTCCGCTCTCTCGTTGCTCCATTCCAACCCACAATTTTTTCCATCTTTTTGTTGTCTTTTCTCTCTTTCGTCTCAGTACAAATTTCATGCAATTAATGTGAACATTTTTGAGATGGCAAACGTCAGAAGGAATAAATTTTTCTATTGAAAAGAATACTCGTACACATTATTACCGCATACTATGCTCTATTTGATTACGAATATATTATTGCTCCCCACTTACATCCACTCATTTTTCTTTAGTTTTTGCATACACATAATTCCATCATGAATTTCATCTTAAATTCTACAACGCAGCATCTCAACTTTTAACTCAGAAACCAAACTTTATTTTTGAAAGAAAGTTATAAAAATTGAAACCGTTCAAGTAGAATCTCACATATTAAATTATCATTATCTGTTTTGTGACAATCAATGAGCTTTTCTGGTTCCCCTGATATAATAGTCGTCTGTGGTTATACATGTGCTAGTGAGAAAGCGAGAGCAAACAAAACTGTAACGCCTCTGTGGTCAGTATTATAAACATACCGAGCCGTTTAATTTAATGAAATTGCTTTAAAATTATATATACTATATGTGGTCATAAACGCTTTATGAAGACGGGCGACCATGTTTAGATAGGAAAAGCAGAAGAATCTCATAATTTTTCTGTATGAAACTCGAAACTATATCACACAGTATTAAATTGCCTAAATATGTAACGTAAACTTGGTAAAATGTATGTATATTTAGTATTTCTATCGTGGATTTCATAGTTTCTGTGTGCTTGCTTGTGCGTGCCCAAATTGCTTTCATGTGTTCAAATTATATAAACTGTTTGACTGTTTGTGAAATTTAATCGTGTATTATAAAATGTATACAATTTATATCTATTATTGATAAGCGTAAATGCTTAGTTTTAATACTTTATAATTAAGTTTTGTGAATAAGCATAAAATATTCAATTGTGTTAATAAGATATCTAAAATATACACTAAGAGAGCACCAAAACACAAAAGGGGCATAAAATAAAATGAAAGATATATTGATTTTATAATCCAAAAATTGTTATAAACGAGAAGTTTGAAGCATCATTAGTCAGTTCGCCCCACGTCCAAGAGACAAAACATAAATTTACAAAGCGTTTTCAAGAGAATTCGTCCGATGTTAATGTATTTTGTATAATGAAATATTAGCAACCATTTTTCGCAAAGTTGATAAATATCTAGAGTGAAAACAAATTCACAAGCACTGTGCAAAGTAATGGATACAAGCCAGGACAACGAACAAAAAAGGAATTGAGAATAATGCCTTGATTCATAAGCAGGAGTTTGATAAAGGCAGCTAGTTGTTTGATATTTTGGATGCAGCGATTTGAACGTGTTTTATAGCCAAATCCAGAAATCATCCAAAGTTGGTATATATACCAGCTGTATCTCATTATAAAACTGACTTGGATGAGATAATTACTGTAAGATGGGTTCCAATACATTGATGATCTTGGGGAAATCAGCAACATAACTCTGCATTTTCAATTTTGCACACAATTTATCTTTAGATTAGTTGTAGCCTTTTGATTATGTATCGATAATGCAGAGTGTGATGGACAAAGCATAACATTATTTTAGACTACCATGAGTCATCAAGATTGTCATCAGTGTGACCAGTTTAATAACTGTCCTAACATAGATTATGCTTAGTGCTTTGTTCCCTCAAACCCTGCATTACAATATGGATGTAAGGTCTAATAAAATAAGGAGAAAATAATAGAAATTGAAAATAGTGCTGCAGTGATACAATTATTAAATTAAAAGTTGTTAGTCTACAAAATACAAAATTACATTATGGAAACTAAAATATTTACTTACGAGGAATATTTTTCCAAGTTTTTTTTATCACGTTACACACATAACTTTGTACATCATCAGCTCACGCTGGTGGCATTCTGACGTGGTAAATTATTGAAATTTGGTTTGCTTTTCCTCTCCTATTTGTAGTCTAGTTTTAATAGATGTGATGATGTGAAAAACAGTAGCCTCTATGCATTTACATTTTACATTATTTGGTTTAAAAGATTTTCTGGAATTGTTGTAAAATCTTAACAATTATTAAGTACTGAATCAGTGGATAGAGTGGATAGTAGTTAAATTGTATTGAATTAATTATTATGTATGCTATGATGTACCTTAATTTACTACGTAGATATCTTTTTACAAATTACATAATTCTTATTACTCACGTGATCACTTTGTGTTATATAATCAGATAGATACGGCAGATGGCAAACTATTAGAATTAGTTAACGCAAATATTTACTTATCAAAGTTAGGTTTGTGTTATGTTATATAATGGGTTTATTGTCTAGTTTATTTTACGGATTAAAGTATCAATGTCACATAATATTTAAGTATTTTAAAAGAAGAAATATATTGCTTGCTCTGTTATGTGTAAAAAATGTTTGAATATTCTCACATGATGTCATATGCATTCTAAAACAATTCACCCGCTTTACGCCAATGGCCGTTAGGAAGATTGTTAAACAAAGACGAAAAGTAAAGCATTAAACATAATATGACGGCATTAAACGCATGACATAAAATGCACATCAAGATCAAGTGAACCCATTAAAGAATCGTAGCTGAAACAATTCGCAATCAACAGGATAAGTATTTCAAAATGCAGTGTGATTGATCAAGCATTTCCGCTTTTCTCGGTGTTGTGCATAAACTGTTTGTTGTTGAAAGCACTATCCACTCTTTTGAATCTGTATCTAAAGACATTACTTCACTATTCCTCATAGATTGTCTCGCAACTCTCGCAACGGCTAATTCCATAACCTTGTGACTGTGACGCATTAAATTTTGTATAATGAAATAAAAACGCAAAGGGGAAAAGGTAAGAATGACCCCGACGAATTCCGTATTAAAATACTGTATTCTTCAAATAAAGCTGCCTGAGGTAACCCATTACAAAAACAGGTATATAGGTACATATATATAATAGGTAATAGGTCCATACTATTGCATTGATTTTAACCCATACTCTTGTGAAAAAACTTGCGAATATATAGGGCAGCTAAAAATTGTTAAAGTTGTATGGAGGGAAAGCAAATTGCAAAGGAAGTATATATATATTACTCAAATGTAAGCTCATTTTGACAAATCATTGGCGGATGCATAGAAAATGTCTTTCCATAATTTCTATTTGAAGTCGTTTTTCATTACATAACCTTTCCATATGGTCTAATCATGTCACGTACACAAATTATGGAGGCACACAAGATGGTGAATCAGATCGGAGTACACAGGAAAAGTCTTTTTTAAAGCGTCGGGGCAACATGACTCGTAACCTGAAGAGGAGTAAATGGAAGTGGACCGACTATCATGTACACAAATTGCGAAATATAGCAGAATTGTCTATGTTGAGCGTTGACATTTGAGAGATTCCCAACAACCATGAGTAAAAGGCATTTGAAATGAAGATGGCAACTTCTTCCTTTTCATGAAACTGGCACTCTACTTCTCATCAATTCCACGTATTTTTCTCTCGATAATAGGCACTTCTTTAATGTACACTAGCTCCCTGCACACACTGTACTGAACTGAACCTTATATTATTTTTAAGAGGCTGTCATCGTCCATCGTAATAATGGAATGTTCGTTCGTAGAATCCATAAAGGGGAAATGAATAATGCCAATCATATCATGTAAGACGAATCTCCATACCTCATACGTAATCCATTATAGTTATAAACACTTATAAAAGAAATATATGGTGTCTCTGCTGGCACACATCAAAAATATGGAAGAGATTGCTTTTACCACAAGAGTTTCCTTTATTAAAATGCAACTACCAAGTACAGACACAGGACAGATACACATACAAACAATTTCATATTACCTACACAAGTTTTTGAGAAAATATGTGCAAGTCGGTTGGAACATTCTTTCATCTGTTCTTCTCCACTGAAGTACACTTTTCTTCGCCTGTCATAAACAAGTCTGGAACATCAATGGACGGGAATACAATGAGCTTATCTTTTAACATTTCATCCGAAGAGGTGAGCTATTATGTTGATTAATAATCTCACTGATGTTGTTGCGTCAATCAATTCTATAATTGTAGCAGTGAAAGCAATCTACCAATAAATGTGGCTGTTACTGCTGTGTAATCCCGCCCCTACATCGAGAGTGTTGACAATTTTAAATATAGTTTTTGATCTGCAGTTCTCATCTTTTCATACATCATGGATTCAACCTTGTGTCTGTTGACCAAACGGAACACACTCAACGTAGATGTATTATAATAAAACATTACTATTATTTCTTTCTTTCTTGGAGCAGTACAAGGACTGGAACGGAGTTCCGTTCGACATTTTTATGAAAGATCTTTCTCCAGGAAAATAATAAAAGAGCTGTAGCAGTAATTTGGTAATATTAATCACATCACCTACTACGACTGATGCCATTACTATTTGAGTAAACAGACTCACGACAAACTACGCATTCTTTATTCCTAGAATTTAATCGAAGCATTATGGATCACTGAGCTCATCCTTTTCTAGCTATCAACTATTCTTGGTAGATACTTTGTTATTGAAATATCTGCCTCCAAAAAGCACAATGGTAATATATTCAGTATATTACTCCAGGTATCATATGGATATATCTAGTCTGATTATAGGTATAAATATCACGTAATCAACAAGATGGATCTCGAATTTAAAAACTTTCTTATTTGTGATCATTCGGTCGGTTATACGGGTGGTGTAATTAACGATAAAGGACTGGAAAAAAATCCTACATCTATAACCTCATGCTTAATCTTCATCATTTTACGATGGCACAAATGGTCATTTTACGCTGATCTCGTCCCTCTTGTGATTTTCACTGTAATAAAGGGAGCGATTTCTAATATTCTAATATTCGAATTGAAAAATTTCTTTGAAAAAAATTGCATAAACGAAATTTTTACCAATTAATTTTTTCCCTTGAATTGATAAAAAACAAGCATCCTTAGACCCTAATTGAAAGTTATCGAAGATTTAGATTTAAATTTACAAGTGGAGTTAATTTGATTTACTTTTACGTCATTCTGCTGTACATTTATCCAAAGACGTTTTATGTCATTAGTCTAATAAAATAATGCATACGATTATAGACAATACACTAATTATACAGTTAAGCACAGGAGTGTTTTGTAGTAGAAATTCCAATTTATGCTAGAGTTCTATAGCCCTCATTGTAATACGATTCTAAGCGATTTACCCTGCTTGGTGCTTAGCATATCTTTTTATAGACATTATGAGCTCATTTTCATCATCATCATCATCACTCACTTGAAGTTCTGCTACGAATATTAATTGAACTCGTTCCCAGAATAAATAAACGTGTAGCTTTATTACAAAATCCTGAACAGATAAATCACAGTATAATCAATGCTTTTGTATATCTACCTACCACTGCAAAACACACTTTAACTGCAATAAATAAGTTAAATACATTGCCTTTGTCACTATCTGTAATCTGTCTTTAACAACGTTGAAAGAATCAAATAAATTGGGAAGAATGTGTGTGGTATTTCAATGCAAGCCGCAAGAATACATTGCTACAAGCGAAGAATGTACCTACTATAAATTGATACATTGAAAGAAACAAAGAATAATTGACCCATTGTTAGAAAGACAATATGGAAAATCAGTGAAGCTCACTATCTAGAGGAAAGACGCACTATAAAAAGACGATGGCATTGAAAATAGATCTTATGACGCATTCAAATGCATAAATACTTGGACAAAACGTACACATGCACAAGGAGAAAAATAAAATCCAGTACACCCAAATAGCAATACGTGGGATGGTGTTTGCAACTATATAGTTGTGTTGGAAAGGAATATTTTACTCTCATTTTTATGTTTCGAACATTATGACACGGTAAATGTAATAATAGTTAAACTATTACTATATAGCTATATCAAATCTTTATTATTGCGGTTTGCACCGTTTCTATGTCCGTTCATTGCACGAAGATAACACTCAAAGAATTTTACAACATAAGCCAAAGCTGGATGCATGTTTTAAGTCCATGCATCCATTATTACGATGTAGCAGAAACAATTCTGTACTTTGAACCATTGTTTTCATAATACTCTCATTTTACTTTACCACGTAGACAAGCACATTCATTCCCCAAATATTCAGGAAGGATAAACGAAGAAAGATGTATTCATTCATATGCCCTAATGATCCGTGAAGATTTAAGTACGCTGACGTTGAACCGTAAGCAAAACCCATTCATAAGCAATAAAAACATATTGTTGGTGAAGGAACAATAAACCAGTCTTTAAATATTCCGTATGTTCATTATTACATACAATACAAAAAAAATCAGCTCATCTTCTTTTAGTGATAAGCAACTATGCATAGTGGTACCATGTATCAACTGGTAAAAGTGATTTTTTTGGTAATTGTTGTTTGTGTAAACAAGTTTTTGTTCTGTTTGAATACTAGTAACATCTAAAATCTTCTAAATTTAATATTCTTCAATATTAGTCATCCGCATTCCTTCAAACACGATAATATACTCTTTGTAGTATTGTCGGGTGCATAATATTGTTCGAATATTGCTATGTATTTAAATTTTGGTGAACGTCAATTTTTATGTGTAGAGGTGCACAATATAAATTTTACATGTTGGTAAAGGGTTGTATAATGTGCAATTTAGTATGCAGCTGCTAATATCTATTACATAAGGAACAACTAATTTTTGCCCTCGCTCTAAAAACTATAAAGTAAATAAAAGTGCATACAGTCACAAATCAACGTTTGCTAGAAAACTAGTAGGCGTACGTTTAGGCATATAACCATACATGTCGTTTGGCTAAAAGGTGGTCTGCTAAACCGTTTGTTCTGCATTACCTATAAAGTCAAAAGTAGTAAGTATATTATCGTGTTAGTTATACGCATGCATGGCACCTGGCCACAAGAGACTCAAAATGTTCAAACCAACAAATTAGTCTAAAAGCCTGGAAATGTAATTTAGTTCATAAAGCTTGTAATCAAACGATGCCCATGTGTCTCCAGTTGGTTCAGTAGTGCCATATGAAATTGGATATTTAAAAATCAAACATAATATCGTATATATATTAACCGGTGCTGTTAAGTTGTTGGAAAACGGAAACTGAACTTAAAAATTACAGCAGCAGAGGGATTTGATGGTGTCGTTTATTCACTAAATTTATCGGAAATGACTGAACTGATCTGTGAAGGACTTGAAACTTTCGTGTTGTGGTGTGATGGGCACGGTGTGTCTCGTAAACTCTATCGGCTTCAGTGTTGGTTCCAATAACACGGTTGAAGGAACAACGTGCACTGTATGTGAACAACCTGAACAATGTCTGAGGGGTGCAGCAGAGGTATAGAAAAGAACGTTTCATGTGTAAGTTTTTGTTAAGAAAGTTTTACCTGGTAGCTTTGTGCTCGTGCGGCTTTGTGTAAGGAACAATTATACCTTCCCTGAAAAAATAGGTTAGGTAATTTATGGGAAGCAAAGTTTTGATCCTTTCGCATGCATCATAGCATTTCTTAGTGAGAAACCTGAAAATACTGGACGACGCGTTTATAGAATCTAATAATAATTGTCTATACTCTTTTAAAATATCATGATTCTCCACCTTCCACATCATATCAACTATATATTAATTAAGGATTGTCTGCTATCGACCATGTAGTTATTATTTTAAACACGTTCCAATTACTGCAATTTGTTTGTTCTAATTTCATGATTTATTGGCTCAATGGCAGTCTTGATGACAAAATGATATGAAACGGTTGTGCGTTGTGCTAAAACAAGTGTGTGATTGAAACTGGAAATGGAAGTGTTTCAGAAACAAATTAGGTATCAAACTTAAATTCTGTTTTTATTAACTAAAACAGCCTAAATGGCATTCATTTACATCGTGCGTAACCCTTTCGGATCTACTAGATGGAGAACAAAGAGCCCGACGAACTATCCATTCTGATAGAGGAATCGTTGAAACCGACGTGTGTGCCGAAATCGGGCCAAACTGCGCAATGCAGAAGTAACGTAACTGGTGATGACGAAAACGATCTTACAAATAAGCAAAATGGATCTCATACATTACAAACCGTAACATTACTGGAGCGTCCGAGCAGAATTGATAGTAGTTGCGAGGATTGTAAAAATAGCACAAGTGCCAGTTGTGATAGCATTTATGATTTTTTTGGAAGCACCGGTACCTCTGTTTCCAGCGCTTATAAAGGAAGCAGAGCAAGTGCTGGCAAGGGCAACTCTGCAGAAAGCCTAGTGGAAGCAGGAAACGGAGTAAATTTCTCACGTAATGTCGACGATAACGAGGAAAGTGATAACCTAAAACTTGTCAATTACTTTGCCTTCCTTGATGATTATATACGATTTGACGTCTCCAGAACAGGTACACACACAACGTTCATATTGTTAGGTAATGTATTGTACATAGAAATAACCGGCAACTAAAATCACGATAATGATGCCAATGTTTGCTCTTTTTGCATCATCTGAGTAGCTGCTCGAGATAAAATGAATCGTTAAATTTAACAATAAACATAACAGGCTTGAATGACTCATGACTACGGAGTGACGCAATTGCATGCTGAAGAGACGCGATGGTTTTTAAGCTGATTTACGGATGCGCTCTGAATCCTCATATAAAATATGAGTGGTTAGAATAGCATTATGAAGAACTACACTCCACTTATTTTTGTAGATTTACATAATATAAAGGTTTAGAATGGGCATAAATTTACTTTTGAGAAGATACATTATAGCTTAGTAATATATTTGAAATCGAAAGAATCATATTATTATGTAGCTATAATGAAGTATCAGTAGCGCTGCCAGTGTTTGCGGTTTATAGGTTCACGAGCGAAATGATGGTTCATTTCTTTAAAAGCATGCAAAGTTGGCATAAATTGTTTGCCTAGCGTAGCAAATGTGCTAAATGAATTGAAATATGAAAATGATGACTCTTTATCTTGTCATTATAAGTACATACATAATTACAAAATTTCAGGGGTTTCCTGTTTCTCCGGGTATTCGGTCAGTGTTCAGTACGAGGACGACTTTCTTGTGGGAAATGCTGGAAGAGTTTGCTGCAACCTCATCTGGGGTAGATATTCCCGTGTACGGTTGTGGTACAGAGATGAGAAAGCCTTTGAACTAGAGTATCTTCCCAGAGTTTCTTGTGCCAGACCAAAGGTATGGTGGGAAATGGTTTTAAGGTTGCCTGTAATCCATTAACATGCTTTATTTTCACATTTCATCATAATTCACGAAAACGAATGGCAATGTTCACGAAGACTGAACTGAACACTCTGCCAAGCACGCTTTAGGAAGTAAAAGTATGCTAGCCTCAAGCCTCGTAGCAGCTTAAAAAGATGGGATATGCTGCGGTTCATTCTTGTGTATCCATATTTTTTTGAAAAGTATTACACACTTATTATTACGTGCTTGCTCCTCTGCTTTTACTTTTTTTACCAAACAAAACTAATGGAAATCTTCTAACTGAATATACATATTTATTTTATTTTCTATAAAATGCGCTTTTTCTTTGCCATCATAATAATAGGTACATATTCCATATTTTCTTTATCTTTGTT
>JAQFYG010002019.1:0-16265 GCA_034694325.1 Entomobrya corticalis
TGCAATTGTGAGGAAACTACATTAAATTAGTGCAACATTAATCGCAAGGTCATTATATCCTGGTTGTCAGGTTTATTCCTATTCTTTTTTCGTCGTCATTCTTAAACCTTTCGATTTTTTTTCTGAAGGGGTTTACAAATAGATTTAAAAGAAAAACGAGAAATGTTGTAAAATAAGCACTACTTTAGGCTTAGGTACGGTGGTGGTGGTGATGACGACGAAGAGGAGGATGACTTGTGTCTACATTTTACACTGTTGCTATTCTACACTTCTACGACTCTCATTTTCCCTTTTTGTTCCGAATGCCAGGTGTTCCGACAACATGTCTTGAGCACATGTACATGTTGCTCAGCTCATATTATAGATGGATGCTGATGGGGATGAAAAAAAATAAACCTTCATCATTCATCCATCGTCATCGAATATAAAACAAGTCAAAATACATTATAATATAGGTATACATATATGCTCATCATTTCACCAAAGTACAAACGACGATGATGGTAAAGATACCACAAAAAATATAGTGCAGAGCCGCATCATCTTCTTCGTCATCTGCTCCTGGATTGTTATTACAGTTGCTGGAAGAATGCTTTTTTATTTCTGGGTTTCTGGAGCAAATGCACTATATACAATTCCACCACCACAGCACTCACATGAAACGGAGCAACGGTCAACTGTAAAAATCATGTTTTTTTGTGGAAGAAGAAGCAAGATCAGTTCACTCACGCTTTATAGTAGTTTCTTCGTCAGCAATAATAATATTTATACTTGTTAAAGCATGGGTCAGTTTTTTTCATATGATAGATCAACTGCATGAATCCAGTTATTAATGTTTACCAAGATGAATAAAAAAAGTGAGAAAGAAAAATATTGTATATTATTTTTCCTGGAAGACATTGATGTTAAGGGGTTATTAAAGGCAGGATTAAATAAATAGAAGCACCAAATGTCGTCTTGTTTTTTGGTCAAGAAGAAATAACATGCAATAATCGTTAAGTTGGGAAGGAGTAGCATGATAATGTAGTTCAGTAGTGGCACCATCATGATAATTACTTACAACTTCCAGCTTATTTTATGCACGTACTTAGTATGCAATAAATGGGAAAAAAGGACCGCACAAATTACTTTTGCAAAAGAGTAATTTGCACGTACCACTGGCGACAAGTGATCATCAAAAATGTATAAAAACACTACGAAAATGTTGTGTAATTTGATATGGATTAAGTTTCTAGGAATATGATTTGTTTATTCTTTAACTGCTGCTACCTTCATTTTTTAAAGTTGCGTTTATTAATTATTTTGTAGAGATACAAATATTAGAGATGTACCGCTAAACGACTTGTTTTCGATCAAAAAATTAAACTCCGCAGTTCTTAGTGTTGCACCAGCTGCAAGAATACTGATTCTAAGAACTGTTTCAAGTTTTGCCGTTTATTGAAAGTGAGAATAAAAAATGGACAAGTTGAAGTTGGAATATATAATTGTCCATCCGTCTATTCTACTGTAAACAGGCTTAAAATTCTTATTTGAACCGAAATAGGGATGGATGATAGAGGTTGTTGGGTTCATGGACGAGATCCCAGGGTCAAGTCATCAGCCAACCACCCTAGTTGTGATGATGGTGGAAATAAATTACCAACTATGGCATCTGTTGATTTCCGTTAAACCAGCCAAACGCAAAAATGGCTATTATTTTCGCGGTGACATATACCCTCAGGGGATGGAGACTTCTTCAGCAACTTTTATCTACACGCTTGATTGCGGCTTTCTTTTCTAATAATACATCGCTCAAGATAAAGATAATCACATTGGAAGTTGAAGTTATAGCGTGGGCAGATGTTTTTAAGAAAGAGTTAGAAAAAAGATGAGACCATGAACTGAAACAGGAACGACATGGGGCTGAGCTCATCTAATAAAAAATAAAAACAAATTGAATTTGAAACTTATGAGTGAGGAGACATGCAAGTGGCAGTAACTCAATTAAAAAAACTTTTTTTAGGTTTATCTTATTTTACTCTACGACAAACTTATAGACTTGCACGTTACGCTTTAAAAAATAAGTAGGTAGGTAGCTATCTTTTTGCAAAAATATTAGGTTTTGCAGGTCGTTTTCATGTTATTTTCTACACACAACTCTTTTGCTGCTTATTTTAATGAAAAACTTGTTGTCGCGTGCAACGGTTTCTTCACCAACCAAAAAAGCAAAAGCGTTATATTGGCTGATGTTCTGGACGTCTCGTCTCGTCTGCCATTTAATATTGCTATTTAGTAACGCACGCAATAGTAACAACGGTAGTAGCTAGTAATCATTCTTAAATTATTATTATCTTTCTCATCTGTTGTAAAAATCATACATCTGTCCCAAAAACTTTCTTTTTAATTTGCACGCAGGAAAATGAAGCTGTCAATTTATACTAAAACGCTATATACATCCCATCCCATCTTGTTTGGTGTTTCCGTGGAATGGGAAATCCTACATATTTATTCGTTTAACGAAAGTGAAAATTATTTAAGCATGTCTTGAAAGAGAGGAAAATATATAAAAACTAGTTTTTATAACCACTAGGGACCACGTCCAAAATATTATGGAGGGAAAATGTGCTCGTATGCTTAAATTAACAAGGAACACGTGAAGGTATTTTCCTGTCTGTTCCGAGTCCCGATCTGTAGAAATCGTGCCATCTCCACAGCTGGATGTTTTTCAAACCTTTTTTTACAATGAGAATTGTAAGGCTACAACTCCAGCCATCTCGTGATAAATGCTTGTAACCTGAATTTTTTTTCACAAGATGAAGAAAAAACTTTTATGATTATTGTTGGATGATAGTTAGTTGTGTAATGTGATATGTGAGACGAAAGAAATGGAAATAAAAAAGTAAGCCATTCATCTTCTCGTAAGGAAGTAATAAGCACACGGCACGGTGAGCTTGAAAGGACAACTCCTTTTCATGGATTGTTAAATTTTATTACCAACTTGAAGTTTATTTGCTTGGCGATTTCCAACAAATGGATATTGATGATGTGGTGCATTCACATAGCAATTACAATTACTTATCATGATACTTGGTAAATATGCAAGGAGTAAAAAAATAAGAGAATCTGTCAGCTTCCAATTTAGACAGGGGGAGGCAGAAAGATTTTAAAACATTTTTATTAGCCATCTATTTCTTCCGGTGATGACGTATAATGCATAATTTTTTTAAAGCGGTATATGAATGTTGAAAAACTTTTCAAATTAAAAACACATAAGGAAGAAGCGGTACGTTTGATTTTTCATGCATTAAATTTATTTTTTCCTTGATTTTAAACTGTATAGTAGAAATATATATCGGTTTGTAATTTATTTAATTATTTTGACATACTTTACGAAAACAAAGCCATGACACATAAGTAAGAACAAGTCAATTGGATTATTATTTTTATTTCAAAGTTCTCATTTCATTAGTACTTTACTTAAGCATATTTGACGTTTTAAAACAAAACCGATGCTGATTGGTAACCTAATAATAAAAAAGTGCTTGAACGCTTCATACAATCAACGACTTTCATATTTTTCAGCTATCCATTTTACAATGTTTTAAGAACCTGCCATATACACTGATCTCTATAAACAGTTTCAACTTCAACATGTAGTGGTTTTAGCAAAAGAATTGACAGTTTAATATAAAATGCAAAAAAAAAATATAATCAAATTTATGGTAACTTATGCTTCTATTCATTTTGATGACTGCATGGGAGTTCAACTTCAATTTCAATTTCATGAACGGTTCTTGTTTGCATCTAACTGCGACGTGAAATGCGATCATTGCCACGACCACCACCACCACACAAGTTGTGCGATGATGACGATGATGATCACCACCACCACATGTTTGCAGCCTGTGCTCCTCCAACCCTTTCCTTCGATCTGTAGAAGAGAGCGGCTTCAATTCAATGAAGCGTGACATTCATCCGCTACTATATTGTTATTACTTTTCTACTGCTTCTCCTCATTGACTTTTCAAGTTTTCAACACTTTCTACACTTTTCTTTTCATTTCATTTTATTAGTTAGTAATCCTACCATTATTATTCGCACTGCATAATATTTAATTACTATACGTGCTAGTTTTACTTTATATAATGAGAACAATAAACACTGCATAAATTTTACCTCCTGCAGTGGAAATGGAGGAGTGTAGAAACCCTCCTTGGTTGGTTTCAATTCCACTTTCCCTCTTTCTCTGAATAAATATGTTATCGTGTGTACCGGAACCTAGTGATATAGTATTTCATGCAATAACAAAAGTTAATTCAAATTTAATTTTCCTGCACGCATTTGTTTGAGTTCATCACCCAGTGCCGAAATCATTTTCGTTGAATGTGTTTTCAATATTTTTGCAGCCTATAATAAATTCTGATTTTGCATTTTGACGAATATACTTTATTGCTATTATATTATTAAGGAAATAAAAACAGTTATTAGTAGTAAAATGGAAAGACTTGCTACCAAGTTACATATATCGTATCACCAGTTTGATTCTTATGCATATACTTATCAAAGCAGGCAATATGTTTCCATTTTGTGAAAAAAACGCCCGTTCTGGGCTGCCTGTCATTTCATTCGTAAAATATTTGATTCGCCAATTTCCCCCAGTATTCTAACTTCATATATCCATCTCCTTGGGCGTAATGGCGTTAATCATTCGAAAGTAAACAGCGATGCTCTAAAATATGTGCCTCTCTTCAATCCTATAGCTTTGCTACTACAAAATTGTGAAGTTATGTACAGTTTTATAACTGCAATGTCGACAAACGTATGCTTGACATTTTAAAAAGAAAAAAAATCCTTGTCAATGCAAGAATCTAAAATCTTCTTATCAAACCATCACAAAAGACCAACCATTCCAACTTAGATTCCCCCAATTTTATCTGTGAGCAACCGACATATCCTACTCTGTATTCCTGCTGGAGAAAGCTTGATAATAATGTTATAGCCAATCCGTAAAATATCCACAAGGTTAACAGAATTTAATATCAAATACATCTACAAAAACTCTAGTAAGCAGTTCAAGCAAAATACTGCTAAAATAATGGCCACTAAAAGACTAAACATAATTTTGCACAATTTCCAGACCCGCACGTTCATCATCATCATCATTCAAATCATCCTTGAGAGTCACAACTAACTATATTTATTTACTATGACTTTATTACAGCATGACTATGACACTTTGCCGCAACCATAAAAAAACAAATCAATTTCACTTCTCTCTCGCTTTCCCTCTCTCCTTCAATTCCTTTCATTCACCTTCCTGACGTATTTAATAAAGCTTAACATCAAAATCTACCTTTTTCATACAAGCGAATTGAGAGATTCGGTTGTCGGTGGTGGTGATGGTGGCGGTGAAAGCAAAAAAAACTTTTTATGCTCCACTTATAAGCTTTGCGTATTAAAGCATAACATCGCTTCCGCGAACATTTAATACCCCGGTGGTGATGTTGGTAGTGGTATTGGTGCAGTTTTGCAGAGAAAGCGAGAAAAAAAATAGGAGAAGGCCTCAGCCCTATTCAATAATATGAGATCAACCTGCTTTTACTACTTACCACGAGACTACACACGCTACCAATCACTATCAGTACTACTGCCAAGTTTTCTATTAAAAACGTATAAAAACATATACAACTTGCCTTCCAGGGCAACAATATAGATCATAGGAAATAAATACGACAGGAGGAGAGAGGCAACAATAAAGGCTTCATCATCCATCCAGCCTTCAGGAAAAATAGTTTTCATCAAAAACGCAGAGCAAACAAGGAAGTATCTTTCTATCCATCTATCTATCTACAAACCAACCACACTACCTTCCCGGCGAAAAAAGTTTCCTTGAAAAGTTCATACTTTCAGTTTCCGTCATTTCCCTTCAACAATTTTTGCTGACACGAATGAATCTCTCTCTCTGGATTTTCCCTCTCTATTTCTAGATGGAGGCGAATAAATAAATGCTTTTAGTTTTTGCTCAGAGTACAAGAGCAAGTGTGTACCATCTGTGTAATGAATTGAATTAGCCTTTGGATTGCCTCGCCAAAAAAAATAAAAAAATAAAGTGCATTTAGAAAAGTAGCTGTGTATTTTGAAAGAAAAAGAAGGAGGAAAAGAGGAAGCGTTACAAATATTTACTATCAACTACTACAACAACTAGTCCTGCAATAAGGTAAAGTAACGGCGCCAGAGAAAGCTGTAGTTGTAAGTAACGTTGTTGTTGATGATGATAATGATGGGATGGCGGCGGCAAGTCAAGACAAGGTATACTACAACTACTGTAGTGAATGGGAACATCCATCGAATGCTAATTCAATTTATTATACATTTCCCCTCTTTTCACTGGCGTGATTCTCATGATTAAACTGTACAAGAGAGGAGAAGTGATGTAAAATTGTAAAATATCAGGGAGGACTTCATCTAGACTTCCAGACACTACTAAACACATAGCCTTGTGCCTTTCACACACATACATTCATGTATTCACGTAGTCTTTTCAAGGAAAATCAAGAAGAGAGCGGGAAGATTAATAAAATTCATAAATATACGAAGAAAAACACTTTGAGTTTTTTGGTGTTGTTCCTTAGCTTTAAAAATTATGCTTTTTGGCTGGGAATGCGTTGTTCGTCTAGTCTTGCTTGCTACTTCTTTTATATGTAATATGTAACTATCTTAATATATTTTAACGAAAATCTTGTCTAGTATTTATATTTACGTAGTTGTTTCTTAGTAAAAAAACGAAGAGGAAATACCTAGATAAATTCTTCCCCCAGTTTTTCTCGTCTCTCTTCTTTTTTCTCTCTTGACCGCAATGAAAACTTTTTTGGTCGGTTGTTTTGGGTGAAATCAGATCGTAAATGTGTACGTATGTCTGTCCATGTCTATGTTTGGCTAAGTAATATTCTAACTTATTTATAAAGGAAAATGTATCAAGCTTTCCATCCCAAACCTCTACAATAATGGACGTACTTTACTTACTTAACTCTAGAGCTATCAAACAAAATATAAAAAAAACTGGAGAGGGTTGGAGTGTAGTTGCAGTAGTTGTAGTAATAGTGGTAGCACTGACAGAGAGAGACATGACTAGAATCGAATTTATATATTTTTTCTTCAAAATTCCGTACACGAACAACATCAAGATGATAGCTATAATATATACTTATCTTCGTAGTTTTCCTTATAATTCAGAAAATATGTAAGGAGGAATTTCCCACCAAAATGTGCGTGTGTCTGACCGACCGACCGACACCACCAATACCTCCATCGCCATCATCACCGACGACGATGGACCGACCGCTCTGGTTCTGCCGTTGTTCCTGATACTTGGTCTTGGTACCGTTTCCTTGATTCTTGCGTCCTTGTTATGCCGTCGTTTCATTCAGACCAACCGCATGTAACATACATTGATAAAAAAATCTAGAAATCTAGATTGTATAACGTCAGCATATATATTTTTACAGGTAAACCAAGGGAAAAAAGTGACGCTTCTTCTTTTCACTTGCCAAGAAACGGATATGGGGAAAGTCAAGCATTCAACTTTTACGACATGCATGCATGAAGGGAAATTACTCCTGAGCTCATATGTTTTGATTACGGATATAATGCGGTGGTTGATGTTTGGTTGGTGTTGTATGGGTTGGTATATAAAAACTTGCAGGGGAAATGGGATGAAGTTTTTTAATACTTTTTTTATATTATTTTTTTTACCTTGACTTGTAAGTTTTCTCCTCCCTTCAAGAAGAAAAGTCTATCCAAATAAGTTATTTTAATGGTAGAAAGAAGTAGTGCTACATATACTTCTAACACAACAACTGTGACTCGGTCTGCCTTCGAAAAGTAAACTGAATGATTCATGCGTTTTCCCTTTGCTGTTCAGGATCATTCACGATTTTAAAAAGCGGGTGCGTTGTTAACCCGTATCAATCTTAATATTTAATAAAACAAATGGCTTCAGTTGGCATGAGCCCTTCTTAAAATGTAATTCGTTTCTTAAAGGAGAAGAAGGAGACTACGACGATGTAGAAAATATACGATGTTTGATGGAAGAATGTTTGGCAAAATGCGAAAAAATGCGTTGGACGTGTGTGTGTGTGTTAAAGAAATAATAGATCTTGTTTGGAGTAAAGTGAGCAACAACGAATAAGTAGCACGAGAAGTTTTTTTTATTCATGAAAGTTATATAACTGACTAAATAAATTGTATTTGTGGAAAGTATAGCCACAAAGCCGTTTATCAACTTACAGTCGTCCAAATCGCATTGCGTAACACAGAGGACGGAAGGTTGATTGCTCTTTTTCAGCACGCAATTTACAAAAAAATGTATGGGAAAATATATAATGTAATCCTGATGGATAGGCGTATAGAGTTTTAGTGTTTTTGGTATATAAAGATGTGAATTTTTATACAACATGACATGGGATATTTTTGGCATGAGTGAATAATAAAGATAAAGTGTGATTTTGTGCGTAAAAGCAAAAAAAAGTGTATGGAGAAAATGGGATAATGTAGTGTACAAAATACATATGGTTTTTAGTCTTTTTAAGCAAAATTTAATGTTTTAGGAAGGTGAAAAGAAGTCAAGGATCAAACACTCTAACAATAAGTAAGCCATGACGATAAAAAATACATTGGGCAATAGAAACACATCTGCGCATTTACTCCGAGCTAAGTAACGTTTTATTGAGGAAAAGCTGTAAATTCTTCCAGCACATAATACTCACACGCAATTAAGTAAAGTAATCATACAATGAGGCACGTTCTTCCATTTCCACATAGGTATTACATGATTTTTATAGTCTTTTTAAACAACGCAGTATACTTATTACATAGTAAATTTTGGGGTAATATAGTATTTTATTTCTAAATTGAAGTAATATGTACAGTTCCAAACATCCTTAAACCTAAGTCTAAAAAAGTAGAAGTTTTTTGGATACCTTGTCATTGTAGTTTACCATCTTGAAACTACGTACGCATACAAGTTTCTTGACCTCACTTCACACCACTCCATGAACTTGCTCTTTTTTTCTCCAAAGGTCGTTTGTAAAGGTAAAAGCGGGAAAACAGGTGAGTGAATCTGAATTGGCATCTTCCATCCAGCGTAAAGAGGTAAAAACATGTGAACAAAGTGGAAAATGTTATATTTTGGATTCAGTGATCCACAAATTCTTGTTCACAGCACATTAGCAAGTCGGGGAACGAACTCATGGAAAAGTCCTCCCACCAACTCCAACTCTCTTTTTTGCACAGTCAACCACAAAATCTACTATTTATGGAATATTACTCGGGATTGTAAGTTCATGACATGAACTAACCTAAATAAAAAGTTTTTAAAAAGACTATAAAAGAGAGAAAGAAAGAGGATGGACATCATTATCACAGCGATCACATGTTACTACACGTACTGGTATACGTAACTTAATAATGTTGGAAACAACAATAGCCTAAGAAACAAAAAAACGAACGTTTTAATCTTTTTGAACAAGCATCCAACATCCGCTCGAGCATGAAAGCTGAAACTGAAGTAAGTTTTTAAGATTATGTGATACTTCCGGGTGGTAGTATTAGTGACTAGAGATGGTGCATTGCATTATTATTATGATTCCTTATATTATATTTGAACAATAAAACTAGAAAGTTTGTTGAAGTTGAAGCTCTTTCATATGCAGTTAATCAACCTACAATTAGGTATCAACTTTTATTCTCCAGATTTCAAAGAATTTACACAAATCTACTGCTCGCTGCATTTTTCATTGTCAATAATTATGCTTCAAGTTGCTAACTATTATAAACTTAACATTTTTGAAGCAATTAAGATTTCTCAGTTTACCCTAACTGTCTCAATTTTACTTAGCCTTTTGGAAAATCTTAGAAATTTCGATATCCATAGTTAAACCTAAATTCCAACAAACAGACAGACAAGACGATTTCATGCAAACAATTTTGTCCTATGAAACAAGTCAACGATAACATAATAATAATATTGAAGCATTTCCGGCATCACTAAACAGTATTATTTAAACAATTGAAAAGTGCTTTATTTTGTTCTTTGAAGCATTCAGTAGTAGCAGTTTGCAATATTGTAATAAAAACGTAAAATAATATGACTTTCCTTTAATACTTTTGTGCTAAACATTGTTGAACCCTTTCTTTTCCTTTTGAAGCTAATGTCATTTGAACCATGAAAATGACATAAGCCCACCACCACGCGTCCTAGAGCCAGTCTTATTCTTGCCGTGTGTGTGATCCACTTTGTTTAGTTTATTGCCAATGTAGTGCTCCGTGTGTTTCTCTTTACTTTTCTCTCATTTTTTCACACGCGGCACTAGAGTTATATATTTTGCATTGTACGATCATGACAAAGACTATGATGGTAGTGGTGGCAGGGCAGAGTTTCATTCTTCAAAAGTTGCTGCCACTAAAACTGCAACATAAAGTGAAAGAGAGTTGAAAGAAGGGGAACCAAAGGAAATGTGTTAAGAACCTTGTTGCAAAATGCACTTCTTTCTCTCCCTTTTTTTATCGTCGTCATCGTATTCGCGAACACTGAACACTTTTATTGTCGTCGTATTATATTCGCAACGTATTTTATTTCTTTGACAGCATATTAGTATGAGTTTTCATGCACCAGTTCCTGGTCGTAGTAGTAAAATGGCAATGGTAATAATAACAGGAGTAGTAGTAGTGGTGGCGATGTAATGTCGCAGCTTGCAATATACTCGAAAAAATCTAGTTTTCCCTTCAATTTATTGCTTCCTGCTGCTTGACAACATAAGTTGCTAGAAGACTCTTTCAGCAAAAACGGCCACCCTCCTTCCTGTCTGCAAACATATGTCAATATTTATACCATATTCATGCGACTTTTTTGTCTGTCAGTCCTTCTCCGTTTGCATATTAGCCTGTTTCTATGAGTACATAAATAATGATATGTTCGTGGTATGTATGCCACCACGTCAAATTATGTGTGCAATTTTTCCTATTGAGATTCTGGCGGAAAAAAATGTTTCGGTATATAATATGCACACATACATTCTTTTTTATATTGGCACATTTTTTTTATTTGGCCAGGTCAGTGACCAACTCTCTGTTTCCCTCTCTGTTTGGGTTGCCGTTTCCATCAACTACCAATTTACAACGGAAGGAGTGAGTAGGCAAAAAAACGAACAAAATTTAGTGATTCAGAGAGTCAGAGGATTTTTTATGAGTGCATAACTGCGTGATACTCTGTTTTTGCCATGCTTTCACTGTCAGTATGTTTCCATACGTCGCTATTAACCCCGCTCAATATTCCAGAAGTTGGCTGACTCAGCGTACAATAATATGAGATGTAATTATATTGAGGGATGGTTACGTAATCTAAAATTAGGTAGGGTTATTGCGACACAGTTACTAGATTTTCTAGAGTCATTTGGGAAAAGGAAAATGTGTATGCAGTTGGCGTATTGTATTTCTATATAATTGAATGACTAAAGACTTATAGCACAGCGTTTTTTATAGACTATAGTATAGACAGTAGTTTTTCCGTTTAAGACGGATTCTGCTTCCATGATAAACTTCAATAATAATAAACCTATTTGTATATTTTTTAAACTAGGTTTTCAGATAGAATTTTAAAATGAGAATGATTTTGTAAACCAGAATTCTCGGTCTTTGGACAGTGTTGAAGCCGTAAATTGAGAGTTTTATTGTCAATAAAATCTAAATTTCGGTTGTTGTGCTGTTTTGTGCTCTGATTCTTTGATGTTCTAGTTTGCCCATTTCAAAAAAAGCTTTAGTAAAGGAATTTTATTACATTTCCCATGACCCGAATAAACAGTGATGAGCAATGTTTACAAATTTCATGGAGTTAGGAGTGTTGCAACAAAGTATTTTAGAATAAACGGTTTTATCATTATTATTCTATGCATACACTTTTTCTCATTGCCTTTCCCAATTACTTTCTCCTCTAGATTGAATTTCTAAATTAGCCAATGTAAGAAGATGTAATCTGTGAAACTTGATAAGATTTATTTTCGACTTTTCAAAATACCAATTTATTTGATTGTTTTAGAATAAATTGATATATGATAGATTTCTTACGCAACATTGGAAAAATAAAATACCTTTTGTGTTGTGGGCAGCCACTATTTACTGTGAGAAAGTCTCTTGTTCTGATTATTATTCGCTTTGAGAATGAGGAGAAAGCAAAATAGTTTATTTTTGCTAGACAGACATCCCATGATTTATTACAGAGTTACGACACAAAATGCTGGTTATATAAAATATATTACTACACAAAGTCTCATTTCATCATCAGATACACTGAATGCGTAACAGATTGGCTCATTCATCTCTATTAAATTAATTGCTAATTTCTTTCTATTCTTTTTGGCTAACGAACCAATTAGTTGCGTCGTATGTGTGTGTGCGTCGAATGATTCATTAGGTTAAAGAAAAAGTAATTGAATGAACAGAATAAAGAGAAAAAAGGAGAAAGTTCTAGGAAACAATAGAGAAGTAATTTTCTAGACAATATCTGATGTGGATAACATTATCTATTTATGAGCTTAACACTTTGTAAATACATACGATAAACGGAAAAAATGTGGCATTCATGTCTTCGGAATTTCAGGAAAATTTCCCAGATTTTTAGGGAAATCGCAATTACAAAGACAAAATGTTTAAATACAAAGCACTTCAGTATACGGTATTTTTAATGCAAAAAAATATTTAAGCTAAACTCTGTCAATAACAGCACACATGACATAGCATCTTGGCCAATATCTAGAAAAGCGAAAGTTTTCCTTTAAATCATTCACCCAGCCAGAAAACTTATGACCACTTCATCTGATTTTGACAAGAAAGAACTGAAATAAGTTGGCTTGGAAGTCGGCTTTTATCTCTATATTAGCTCCAAACACCAGATCAAAGAAATCGCATTTATTTTATTCCTACAAGTATGCACCAGAAAGTTAATTCCCCAAAATCAAATCTTATGCGGATTACAATACAATTCATCTCATTCACAGATGAACCAAATATAAGTAATACGTATATTGAAAACGGCATTAATTTAAATAATAGTAGGAATAATGTTAAATTAAAGAATACAGCACTAAATTCAATGAAAACAAGCATCCAAGCATGAAAGCAAAGAGAAAATACTAATTCTTGACGTTTTTATACTTCCTATTATTATCCAATTCTCCTTCTGCTTTTCTAAATTCGTATATTTTGAACATTATTGTAGGCATATAACCGTAGAAACGAGAGATATTTTCAGAAAGAATCCCTCCAAACTTATTTTCCATCTCGTTTTTAACGCTCTGCTTTTGGTTTTCTTCCGGATCTCTTTTTACTTATTATTTCCTTTTTTAGTACTTCATTCACTCAGCAATTAGCTTCTTAAGTGGTTCATAAAAAGTTAATTAAGACTTAAGACTCTTGCTTGAAATGAAATCTCTTTCATAAAATAATTCCTTTCTACTCTCTCTGTCTCCATTGTCAAAAATTTCACATCTTCATACAAAAAAATAATAATATCGTCAACAACAATAACATCAAATAAACCCAGCAAAACAGCAAAGAACACAGGAGTTCCAAAGTTCCAATCCTTGTTCAAGACAAGAGAAGGGGAAATACAACAAAAAAATCTCGTGCAAATGACTGTTGTTGTATTTAACAACTGAACGAACAATGTTGGATGTAGTTCATCTATTTTTTCTGTGCTATCATATACCACCACCAACACCATCACCACCACTTACAACAAATGCACCACCAAACTACTCCAGATGCTGAGCAGATACACATCCCATCTCTCGCACCGTCTGATTCATTCTCCCAAAAAAACATGTATGCGTTTTTGCGTTGAGCGAGAATCAGAGAAGCAAAAAAATAAAAATAAACCCAGAGCCCTCGTGCTTGTCAAGAACGGATGTTTTCTTACTTTTGATGACACATACAAGAGACAAAGTTCAACAACAAACATACATACAGTCTATCTATACACATTTTTATAAAAATAATACATATATATGTACGAAGATGTGAAATGAATTACAAATATATACCCACACATTATTCATTGAAAGAGAACGAGGAGGAATCTCCAGAAGACAGGAAATATCCAAGCCCAAAGCATTCATTACGTCTGAGGCAAAAAAATCATTTATTTTTTAAAAGCCAGACAGACAATCCCTGTATATCTCGACAGGCTTGATATGATAATGCATGAATTTACACCAAATTATCTAATATAATATTCCGTCAGCAGTCAAGTCAAGAGCAGTAGTAGTAATAACAGTAGTTGCGAAGGATAATAGAACTTTTTCCCCTTTTTTAATACAAACGCATACTTTTATTTTGGATATATTCAATAGAAAACAAACAAATTTTTGTTCATATTTACTTAAAAGACCAAATATAACAACAACTCTCTGTTGCATAGGCAATTTTCCCCTTTCTTTTTTTACCAAGGTGGTTTCAAATGGTTCATTTGGTCTTTTCAGCTTTTTGTCTTTTTGCTCTCACATCGTCAACATGACAAAAATGTGCTAACCTAGTGGGATTAGAGCAAGTTGGAAAAATAGTGGCGCATGGTGGGATAAAGAGTAGTAAATGGGGATTGGAATGGATATAGTAAAACCGGAACGATAATATGAGTGTAATTTAACGTGGATGTTTGGTGGTGGTGGCGGTATGGTAGTGGAATGGAATGTGCGTATGAGGACTAAGGACGCACACGGGCACACGTAATATTATTAGTGGAGAGGAGAGTCGACAAAAAACGTCAACAACAGTCTCATTTTCTCTTTCAGCGACGCAACTATGCATGCATTTTTTCTTGTTGGAACTTCGATCCTGTTAACAGTACAAATAACTTGTATTTTCTGGGGAAAACTGGCTAGTTGGATGAAACGTTCCAGTTGGACAACGACAATAATAATAATAATGCAGAAGGAAAAAGGAGAGTTGTAGTATTAGTAGTAAATTTAGTTGCTGTGAATGAGCACTGGGAAACATAAAAAATTGTGTTTGGTTCGGTGCGTAATCTATGAATATATGTATGTACGCATATGTGTGTCTCATAAATGGTAAAACTAGGAAAACTAGCCCATAATAATATGCATCTCACGAACAAAAATGGACAGATGAAAGAAAAAAATGGTGTTATTCAACGTGATATATATTTTTTTTTCTAGCCTTCTCTCTTTTTTTCTGCTTTGTTGAAAAAAGACTGAGAACTCGCCTGGGAAAACGCATATGGATATGTTCAAGCGAGTTTTAATTCATTCAGCAGAAGAAGAAGAGAATAATGTTTCCCACTTGGTCATATTGCATAATATTTTGATACATACATTAATAAATGACGATGTTCGTTACAACATAACAGCCAGCCAAAAAACTCACCATTAGACTCAGCACACACATGACTACTATTAGTAACAACATAAAATTTTCTGTTTTAATAGGTATATATAAAGGTAAAAATGGATGGAGAAAATAGGGAAGAGGAGGAGGATGAGGACGAGAAGAGGAGAACGCACACTTCCTTATACCAACATTTTGTGATGTATTCTCCAGAGATTCCTTTTTATGGTGCTTTTACTACTACATAAGTAGAAAGCCGAGTGAAATGATGGAGGGAAGAGTTCAGCGGCAAGCATTTATTCTTTTTTGTTCGAAAAACCTTCTTTTCATTCCATTTGCTAATAAACTTCCATAATATTCCATTATGGATATATCTATCTCCTACTTTTTGTACGTTTTCCTCCCACTATTTTCCAACATTATTATCCCAAAGTTTCAATTCCGCCACAAAACGACGATGGGAAGAATAGATATGTATATATATGAGTGTAAAGAGAGAGGGAAACTAACTGGTAGCAAAAAGGAAGAATAGAGCCACATGAAAAAACCGTTTTTCGGGGAAAAAGGGTGGGAGGCATTGAGGAGAGAGATGCGAGGGAAAAAATACTTGTTTTGCTTACGCACAAAAGATACGCACCGTGTGTGTGTATAAGTAAGAGTGTGTGAGCGTGCGCTTTCCAGAATTTAAAGGTCATTGCTACCAGGCTGAAAACAACACAGCTCTACACACACACCATCATGATCATCGTCCTCATAACAACAAAATCATGTAGACAAGCCAGTCAGAGAGGAGGGAAGAAGATATGGGAATATATGAATGTATATATATGTTTGGAATGGAAAAGAACCACGCCAAGCAAAATAACCTCCACTTTACACAACTACCCCGCCCC
>JAQFYG010002020.1:0-16263 GCA_034694325.1 Entomobrya corticalis
ATTTTTAATATGAATGCTGCCATCTACATCGCTTGACCTTTCAAATGGTATGTAAAACCATTTGCATAATTTGAGTCCTCTGGGAGAACATTCAACCAATAGGATTGCTCAATCTTGCCTATCATTATATTATTATTGATGGGATAAAGGGTTCAAGGAAAATAATATGTATTATGAATATGACAAAACATAAATATTCAATGTGCAATATGGATGAAGTGGGCAAGATATATTGAATTTTATAACGCGAGTAATGACAGACGGAGCATAAGACAATGGATATGTCTAGTTTGATTTATTTTTCGACTTCGTTTATATTATTTTTTAATAAATAACTGCAAAACATAAATTTATAAAACATATATAATCTACGTTATTCATTTTCTATTGTATTAAACATAAAGTATTCGATTTTTTGATAACGGACATATTAAATGTTTCAACGCGATGAAGCAGATAATGTAAGGTGGTAATGATTCTGTCAGAGAAGAAGCAGTTGACAGTTTCAAATTGTTAAATGGATTTTTATACACTTTCGCGTGACAGTATTCACGATTTCCTAAATAACATTCAATATTGAAATGATATTTCGATGGGTTGTGTGATGCAATTACTAAAACATACTGCCCAGTCCAAAAATTGTTGATAATGTCTGAAAAACATCATATTACTGTAATACAAATGCACTATACGTGCTAACATCATAGCCATACATCTAATTTTAGATGTCATCGATGAAAAATTCCCCAGAAAAACATTTTGCAACTTTTGGAACACCTTGTTTTAATAAAAGCACATGTTAGTGTAAAAATAGACACATGCAGATACACACAATCTACAAAGTTTATGTTCCAGTTAGTGATACATATAATCTAGGAGAAGACTATAGTAGATAACGGTATATTATTTTTACTCCGGGAATGCTCCACTACTCAAAAAAATCGTATAGATTCTTGTTATTCATGCGGTTTTTGTTGTGGGCAATTGATGCATGCCATAGTTGACAGGAGAAGAATGCCCCAAGACAAGCCATGCATACTTTTTATCCCTTGTACTTTTTAGGCGTTACCTGATGACGATGACAGCTGACAGGTGTTGTCATCAACAGTTTCATAGATTTACAGTGCTGTTCATACCATATTGAAAAAGAAACTGATAAAACATATTTCTTGCTATGTTCACACATAAATTCCACGATGGTTTTTAGTATTTTTGAAATATTACATTTATTAAAGTTGCACGAGCAGTAGCGTTGGGCAAACGACAAAGCTTCAAATGAAAATATTACGTCGTAACTGCTATATTTGGTAAGAAAGTAAGCAAATCTTAATATTTAACGAAGAGTTGCAGCCCACCATGCTGGTGTGTATAGTTAGTTATTTGAATTTGACACTTAAACAAATAGAAGCTCGGGTTGCCTCTATGTTGTCATTTTCACGAGTTTATTAGATAAAATGCGGGGTTACAAATGTCTGGATTTTCCAGCTTTCTCCGTTCTGGATTTTTGAAGATCAAATATTCGAGATAATTGAAACTAATATTGTACAGGCCTAACTAAATTTGTACAGTTATGAAGAATATTTTATTTACATTCTGTCTGCTAGCCTGCCGCTGACGTAAGAGTTTTCGATGGCGAACCATACTGCAGAGGATACTATTTATACGTCTCAGAGTAACATCAAATTTAATTTGATAAGTTTGTCTAGAACATTTAACTGGAACTATTTATGTTTTAGACAAATATCCTAAAGTTAGTTGACTCAATATAAATAAAAAAATGCTATATATCTGGTTTATTAATTCATTCTGCTTGTCAGTTTAATTTTATTTGTTTTGAAAAATGAACTACAGCAATACTATATGTAGGCTTAATTTTTAATGATGGTAATTATTATACTAAAACCCCGATCAGTTTTAATGTTATTTTCCACAACCAACCACTTACCCTTCTACTTAACTTCCAACCAAAAATTTGGAAATAAAATTTACTAGTTCCGGTAAACTTCCACATTATTCAGTCTGAATTTTCGGTTGGTAAAACGGCGGAAGGATGAAGATACAATAAATAGCAAAAAATGGTAACATCCATTTAGATAAAAAACGAGTGGAAAACTTATATATTTTTACTTTAGTTGGCGATAACAACAGCAAATCAAACAAGACAAAAAAGCGGAACTTTATGCATGGAAAATGAAATAATGAAAAGGCAAACTTATATGTGCATGGAGAGGGGAGTTAAGCCAAAAAAGCCTGTACATTCATGTCGTATTATCTTTCCACTCTACTCAACTCTTTGTATATATGCATTACACATTATGCATGCATATCCCGGTCAGCATGTTCATTATTCATTCATTTTTATTATGCTTCCTGCATAAGTACTGATGATGACTGACTATATCACAACCACATCACTAGTATCCTTGCTTTTTATGGGAAAGACATCCTTTTTCAACCAAGAAAAAGTCACAGAGAGGCAACTTTTAGCCACATTATATATGTAGCAGCTTGTGTTACTACACCAGTAGTGGCGGTGTCCCACAGCAACGACCTATCCAAATCAAAAGGCAGGCCAAGAGGAACATTTAATGGTCTGATGTACTTTACGATATGACTAACAACCATACATTATCAAGTGTATTATAAAAAATGTGTACCTTTCCTATAAATATTTATCATATATAATTTTATACTAGTCTGTGATGTGGTTACATCATCATCATCATAAAAGACAGATAGATAGATAGAGAAATAGAGAGAAAAAAGAAGCCCTTCCTGCTTCCACTTCCTGTCGTGTATGCATGCAGGCATATTATCTAACTTTCTCTTCGTCGTTCATCATCATCATCACCATCATCCATCCATTCACTAACCAACAAGCATACCACACACCACCACTCTCACCAGCAGCCAAAAAAAAAGTAGACAGATAGTTAAACCGTTGTATCTATCCACTGCTCGCCCTTTTAGGATAATATAAATTGTGTTTCAGTTTAGTTTACATTATTTCGCAACCTATATAACTATAACCATACCATAACCACAGAAATTGTTTCTATTATCTAAACGAATGCATTAAGATAGACACACAGAGGGAAAGTGCTTGCTCATCACTTTCTGTCTATCACTATAGTTTGCTATTGCTCCACATATTGCAACAATGCATTTTATTTGCTCCACTCATCCTCCTACCATTTTCCCATTTGCATCTATCTTCACAACATTTGGAGAGGGAAAAGGGAGGGGAAAATCATGCCTGTCATATTCATAGTTCTAATAAATATTAGCCATAAGGAGTCAGTTCGTCAGTCAGTGTCTATTGTTCTTACTTATATTTATCTTATCGTTCCGTGAATTTTACTGTAATACGTTATTATATTATCGAATGAAAATGTTTCTAGAAAATATCGATACCCGTGAGTTTTGGTGAACTGTTATTTAAGTATTGCTATTATTATTGGAAAATCAGAAAATGGTCTTCAAAACTAGCAAGCGGTGATCATTTTCTCTTTCTTTCTTTCCAACATCTTTTGTCCATGCATGTTTTCAGCAAACTTTTTTATTAGAAGAGGAAAAACGGCTACAATATTTTGTTTTTTTCTATTGCTCCAACCATATTTACCATATTCTATTCTTTCTTATTCTACCATTTCTACCATTTCTACCATGCATGTAAAAGTTCTAGGTACAGAGATTGTATCTAGTTAAATGTCAGCCATGTTTTTCCTTTTGTTTGTAGTCACCAGCCAAATCTTTTATTACTCTCACTTGACTACTACTTATTGTACAAAATATTGAGTGCAGTAAAAAGAAAGTAACCGATGAAACGAGGGCAGTAGTAGACCACACACATTACAAACAGTTTTTTGTCTCCCAAAGTTTTTTTTGCATTATTATGCTTACATGGTCACACGTCAAACTTTTTTCTCTTTTTCATGTCATACTTATTAGCATAGGTACTTGTTCTTCTTTTCCCCTTTTCTTTGCCAACACTTTATATTATACGCTGTGGATTGCTTCCACTTTGTGGGCAATTTGAATCAAAACGCTGTAAAACTAGCGGTTGATATTGTTCCTCCTTCATAAATAAATGGGAAGAATATTTAAGAAGACGGAAAGAGAAGAATGTGTCACATTATCATTCTAAATGTGTAGCATTTGCAAAGTGGCAATATCCCGTACATAGAGCATTGCCTACACACACAACAAGTTAGATGTACGTATGGTTAAATACTACCTCTCTTCTTTTATTACAATGGTGAATGGGCTGGGGTCCAACAAAAACAACTAAAAAGTGGATCTATACGAAAGAATGCATTTAATTTACGTGCAATTTTATAGACATATGTACTTGCAGCCATGTTTGTATTTTATGGCATTTATTAAAATGTGCAGGAATACATTCAAATGAATTTTATAGCACCTACCCGCATACCACATTTTCCGAGGAGAAAGTTGAAATAAAAGGTATTACCTATCTATTTAAATATCAAACTTGTACTTATTCTTCTTATTCCAATCTAACTTTTTATCGGCGACGGTAATAAAAGCTGAGAGAAAATTTTCCTCTTCGCAGCTGGAATCTGGTTTCCGTGGAAAGATGAATATGCTTGTAAAAATCATGAGTGAAAAAATAATTTTGCTGCATAAGCACTCTTTACTCCAAAAGCTTTCATCCCGTACGGTTATTCCAATAATTTCCTGTTTGGCCATGAAGAACGCATGAAATAGTGTTACGGATGATAAAACATCACCGCATTCACCACTACTCCCACACATGAATAAATTGCCCCAGTGTCAATATATCCGTTTTAGAAATGACCAATTGTAATATTTATGGCGACGTCCTGAAATTCTGGCGAGGGTAAAACCTAGTAAAATGGTAAAAATAATGGCCTGTTAAAATTAGGTACTTTCTTTTAATATTTTCATTTTAGTCCTAGTTTGAATATAAAAGTCGCTTTCATTTGTGAAAAAGAAATAATGATGACAGTAAAAACAAAACAATTGATAGAATTTCAAAATAGCGACAGTTTTCAGTTTAAAAATAGCAACAGGGGAGCCAAGTGGAGCATACAATTTAGTGAAATGTCATTATCTAGCAGTGTGCTTTGGGAGACTAGTATGGTTTACGCAACACTGAATATAATTAACAATAAACATGTAAACATATGAACGGATGGTCCGAAGAATACTATTGTGATTTTAGAATATACCTTTACTTATACCTAATATGTATGCTATTATTATATGTTTAAATCAAATCATGGGGTCATTTTGGGCCATGAGACCATCGTCATTGAACTCCTCATCAAAAACCCTAGTGCACCAAGTTTCAGCTAATACGCACATGTCTGTATGTTTGCACCCGGGGAGTCAAGTGAGGTCATGAACCGATTTAGTCCAAATTCAATACCAAAGATTTATGGTACCCAATATAAGTCTGTGTTCTAAGTTTTTGCTAAATTATATAAAGCTTCACAGAGCTATAATTCACAGACAGACAGTTTCCCCATACACATACCCTTGGGTGTTTTTATAACGGAACTTCGGCCCATCATAAATAAAAGGAAGATAACGAAAGAAAACTTTAGTACAGACATCAATTGTGTATCAGCCCATCAGAAATGAAAATTCAAGCATGGACGGGCAGATTTAAAAAGCAAACATTTTTGCCCAAATAATGAAGAAATACCAACCAGGAACATAATGAAATGACTCTGTCAGTCATTTTAACCTTTTCCTTCAATTGTAAATGTGGTCTGACGCATAAGGAATTTATTTTACATGACTTTATATGGAAAGCCATGATTAAATAAACGCACCAGTGTAAACTTTTACAAGTTTTTCAACGCATCATATAATAGACACAATGACATCATTTACTGCTTGTTTTTAAAATTATTAATACACGAGTTATTTCCACTGTCTCGTCTTCCGGTGGGGTTTGCACATAATATCACCATTTGTTGGTACACACGTGAACACTTATATTAGTACTTGTTAGTCTGTAGTTAGTAAAGTGTCTCCGTCATTACAATTAGTTTACAATGCACGTTTTAAATTAACAAATAAAATTTTAATGTTCTGATCTTTTGTCGTAGAACTTCACCTTGTTATGAATTGTAAAGATGCATAGTGATAGCTCCCAGACATAATGAATATACGGAGCACGTCCTGTCTGAATATTAATTTTCTTTTCTTTCTTTAACCAAGTTTGTTGTTATTACTTTTTAATGATTATTGTCATATACATGCTGTAAAATAATTACAATAGAGGCTTCAAGGTAACAAAAGATTTCATTGCCATGCAGGTTCCGTTGACTTTTAAAAAGTGGAAATGTCGCCTAGGATAGTAATATTTATGTAAACAGTAGAAGACATGAAACATGAAGTTTACTTTTAAAAGAAGTATCCTGTTATGTGATGAAATATTCATGATATAGAAATAAGTAATAGCTTGTAGCCTCCGCCCTAAGACTGAAATAAGAATAAGACAAGGCACTACAAAAACGACAATGCAATTCAGCATGTACCAGACATATACATAATTTATAATGTTATTATGTAAACATAGATGTAATACTATCACCACCATTATTACAATAGATACGAAACTTTTTAAGTATTTAAATGGGTGCTTAAATTGTTTGGAGCTATTACCCATGAAAAAACCTGTATGCTTTACTGTGCGCTGTTCCTGGTATTAGTTGTGATCTCATGTCTTAGAGCCTAATTCCATCCTTCCTCTCAGAATGCATATTTATCTTGAGGTGAAAGGAAGGACAAGCTAAATGGGAGAAAAACTGTCTAATTTAATGCCACTGCATCGTAGAGTATAATATTTGTAAGATGAGTATCGTTGTTGTTGCTTGTATTGTTGTCGTAGTAGTCTGGCAGTAGTATCAACGTGGTCACGATCCC
Source organism: Entomobrya corticalis (assembly GCA_034694325.1). Classification (NCBI taxonomy): domain Eukaryota; kingdom Metazoa; phylum Arthropoda; class Collembola; order Entomobryomorpha; family Entomobryidae; genus Entomobrya; species Entomobrya corticalis. Next base: position 6,925 of record JAQFYG010002020.1, read on the forward strand.
ATCACTACCAATTTCAGTTTCCTTTTCATGGAAGCTTTCCCAGAGATCATATCATCGTCATGGCAAGAGAAGAGAAGAGAATGGGAGATGCAACAGTAACAGTAGCAAAGCATGCTGTAATGTAGTAATAAGCGTATCATCATAATGTCGTAGGAAAGTACTAACAAATAGGCTATGAATGTAATAGAGGGAAAGTGACGGTGACGGAGTAATGCCCTTCTATTCTTCCTTCCCTTTATGAGCAACTTTCGGTAGATTTTACTTCCTCCGAAAAAAACCCGCTGATGACTAACTGTGATATGATGAGCTAACAATGTAGGTACATAATAATCCGTATAAGTTCAACCTGTGTGTTGTGTCCTCCGATCCACTTTTCTAGACATGTAGGTAAGTATGTACATCATGACATAATATCGTCTTACTTGGTTATATGTAATGTGAGTACAAAAGTAAAAGCTGCCGTAATGTGACATCCTTTGAGAGACCGTATGTGCCACATCAATCTCACACTGGGACGGGGAAAAACATATACATATCACGCTCACTTTGTGGCATGTAAGAACATAAGAGGTGTTAGAAGAAGAGTTGAGAAGTGACGGCAGCAGTAGCAGTGTGGCGGTTAAAACCTGACATAAAATATGATTATGCAAATTGGCTGGTCGTCTTTAATAACGAGAACAAGTAGAGTGAGAGGGAAAGAGAGGCTGAAGGATTAATACCACTTGCATGCCAGCGATGACGATGATGCTACTACTGATGAACCCTTCCACTCCTCCTCTAGGCCATAAAACATTTTATTTATAGGGTAGGTCTATTACATAATTACAATAATAACGCTGTTCGTCCCCTTTCACAATGCATTATAACTTCTTATGCGTAATTTTACGCTCATTTGTCACATAAAACATTACGTTTTTGCAATTTAGAATATAAAACCACTGAGAGATACGTGACTATATTAGTGCTATATTTATTTACCTATACTTAGACGTTATATTTACTGCATGAGCTCCATGGTTACGTTATGATCATCTTACGTTACACAAACGTCACTGTTTGTGTAGTGAGATTTCACAAAATTGAAGATGTTAAAATTGTTTTTGAAGCAAAGATGAGCACCCAAATTTAAAACGATAGTTCAGTCAGGCATTTTTCATTGATTTTCAATCTAACTAACTTTAGAAATTGTTGGTCGAGGCGATCTTGTATTTTTATCGACTTTTGGCTAATGCACCTTTCTTACTTCGTGTATTTGAGATCCGTATTAATTTTATAGCATTCGCACCTCATTTTTGTCATCACAACGACCGGCACTAGAATCTAAAACGGTGCGGGTGTAGGCAAACAGGTAAAATAGAGCCATAATCTATAAAAATATAGAATACAGCATGTGGAAGCAGAAGAGGCTAATGCCAACGACATTACGTAATTTTCCTACAGAAAGTTTGTCTATTTTTTTAGCTTAGCTTAAGAGAATACATTAAATGAAGATTATCTAGCTTTCATGTAGTACGACAGAAACTAGTTGCCTGGTAATAGCATGGTGACATTATGTTCACTGCGTACTTTTACAAACATTTACTTGCATTTGCAGACTTATTTAAATAAGACACGCGCCACTGTCTTCGTCAAATTACGTGTTTTACTTATAAAAAGGAAGTTCTTCCATTTGCAAAAAGAACATCTTCTGTAACACTCCATAAACAAAAATTTGCTCACGTGTTTGCTCAAAGTAAATGACAGGTATACATTATTTAATACACTGAATGCATGTCATGTCTTGGGATAATATACTGACTTAACTTTTCCATCACAAACTTTTCTTTACGTGCAGGGAAACCTGATTTTACATACAGTCGCTTTGGTTATTTGTTGCTGCTCCTTTGATATAGCTTCGTTGCTTCTTTGAATACAGAATACACCCAATATAAACTATGTTATATGGGAAGGGAAGGTAAGTAACCCAGAAACTGGTCTTTCACTTTTTACATGATAACGATAACTGACATTTTACTATTTCATTTGAAACATCTTACATTTACATTGATATGAATGTGTCTATAGCTTTTGATTGTGCAGGTAAATACGTTAAATTTGATTTGAAAATATTGTTTAAAAATGCTTTTTCAAGTATTGATGTTATTTGTGTCATCTCGTGCCTCAACTGCACATTGCATCGACTGGTCCATTGTATAACTATAAAATTAAGCAAATATAGTAACAACTTTATTACTGGTTTTGATGGTTAGTTTTAATGTTGCAAAATGTTCATACAGATTCGCATTAATAATAAGCCATATTGTATATATCTGGGTATGGAAACTTATTTTCCAAACATTTTCGTCAGGTTGTGTTGGCATGTTACAAATAGTAGTAATTACACGTCATTTTGGTGTTACAATGTTGATGGAAAGTTCGGATGCAGACAGAGACAGGAACATGACAATAAACATGACATTTTCCGCAGTAGCGATGAAATATTTGAAATATGAAACAATTTGTTGCTGGTATAAGCATTGGAGAAGCCTGCAATGTTTACTTGCTACCATCATCATCGTGGAACTGTCAACTATCATAATAAACCATGTTTGTTGGTCGCAGACTTATGATCCGTTTCCTGCAAAAAGTAGCGCTCTTGTAAGCCCGTTATCAGTGGCATGTATTTTCTAGAGTTGCCTTCAAACATGAAAGCTATTTTCCAGTTCCATGTCCATTTTCATGGAGAAAAAACTAGGGTGATACCACAAGACAAATCTCCAAGAATCTCTCTCGGTATTAAAGTTCACCCACAGGAGGAATTTATAATCATTCTGGTACGATGGCAGACTAGGCACATAAACATTAATACATCATAAGGATAGCCCTAACCCATATTTCAGTGTACAGTTTTGTAGTTCTCCAGTCAAAATAACAAATAAGGGAACGTGCTCAATCGTGCACTTAGATTATTGTACCAGCTTACAAGAGAAAAGTGCAAAATGGGCAAATATTTTTTTGCCAGCAGCATTATAAATGATATATGATCTTTATACTCCCTATATTCTCAGGGAAAACCATATTTCACTTAAACAACGCCATTCTTTATTTAAAGGCCATAATTACACACAGAAACTACTTGTCTCGCGGTTAAATATTTCCATGGTTCATAATTCTTTCCACTGTGCTTCTCATGCACTGGTTGTGTCTAGAAAACTAAACTCAAACTGTTTTAGCTTTTGCATAAAATGACTTGTAGTATAAGGTACATACTTTGAAATTATAGTCCAGCTTAATAGTCGGTAGTCTGTACTGGACGTTAAAGTTTGTTTTAGACATGCTACTCCAATAAAGTAAAATATTACCATGGAAAATAAAAAATACATCAATATGAATGATACATTTTCTTCTTTAGGCCATAATCACATTATAATTACGATCATGACCATGCAAAATAATTTCTTGGTTTCTCAGTGTTTCCTGATAATTAAATATTATTAGCACTATTGTTGGTGCAGAAGGTTTTTTTCCAAAAGGATGGAATGTTGTTGCAATGTTTGTACCTGTCAAGATGTCACAACATATTACTTTATAAAGGAATGCCACGCATTTGTATGTTTTTGAATTTTTTCTTCTCCCTTTTCGTCATCATGGGATGTACATACCAAAAGCATTACATATACGTAAATATCAAACAACTATTAAGATATACGTGTTGGAACAAACGTATAAATAGAAAGTCAACATCAACAAGCCACTGGAGATGAGATGAAGTACGCTGCATAAATGGAACATTTATTTTGTAACAGCCAACTGAAGTTTGGCATTGAAATCATAAGGAGCTCGTTTTACAACAAAAATATCATGTGAACTAATAAAGTACATACTCTATGAAAACTTTTTTCAATATGCGTATATGCCCTTGTCTGTTTGAATTCGTTACTCTTAAAACTACATTTTTTTGTAATATATAATATTATTCCTATTATGGTTATTTACATTTTTGCAATATTTTTAAAGTGATGCTGACAGAGCAATGTCTCTGCCAAATTTCCTTGTGTGATTTCAAAGGCTGTCTTACAGAAGTCACTGACTCTGTGGAACTTATAAAAAGTCTTGGATGCGATTTTTTGCGCAAAATGCTCCCCGCACGCTAATAATAATAACGAATGACAAAACTTGAGGGCCAGATGAATATGGTTTTCAAAATCACAAAGTGCATTTTTCTAGCAAGTCACAGGATTTGGCAGTGACATAACAAATTATAATTGCAATAAAAATTTAAACATGTATGCAACATGAAACTGACACGAAATTAATAAATACAAAAATATTTAACATGTATTGTATTTTATTTTAAATTGAAAATTATTTTTCCTTCTTCATCCCGTTTTTCTTAACATTTCAACTTGTATTTCTCAACCGTTCTTTGTACAAAATTTAAGGGAGATAACAAGACCGCTGAGAACAATTCAATATAATAATATTATATTTTTATGCTCCCGCTCCACTTATCCTTTTCGCTTACGTTTCTACATGAATACTTCATTTCAACTGCAAACTAAAAACATGCGTAAATCCACCCATTTTTTTATTTCGTTGTGGTATTTTTTTAGTATATCGGAGGATATTTTGCTCGTGTTTTGTCAACATTCAACGCTCGAGAAACTACAAACTCAAGTTACACAAAAGTAATGGAAAAAGTCATCATAGAGGCCATCATCATAACTTGCGCGTAATGTCGTTGCGTTTGTTTGTCGTTGTGTATGCATAAAAACAGATATAAAAAGCATAAAGTCAGATAGTTTTACTCTGGTGTCAAAATATGTCATGTTTATAAGCGGATCTACGACAAGATATTTACACATTTATGATGAGGATTTCCCGTTTTCTCAACAATCACCTCCTAATCCATTTCAGTTCGCTCTTCTACATCTTTCCCCGTCAAACTCGAAAACAACAACATGCAGAACATGCAAAAAATGGGAAGAAGAACAAAAAAAATGTTTTTTCTTCTTCTAAGGGCGGTAGTAATCATCCATCTAAATGTACTACAATCATAGCAACCATGCAATATGCATGATAATAGTAGCATGATATAAAAAAAATAAAAGTACTTCTAGTTCCACTTCCACCTATGCAGAAAACAATAAACATTTCAGCTTGGATAATACAAAAATAGTAGAGAAGTAAAGTACTCATGGCTTTTTTATATTTCCCTACTTTCTCCCTTTCTCTATCTATCTCTCACAGAATCTCAAATGAAATAGCTGTGTCTTCCCTGCTATTCATACTCCTTGTTATATACCACACCACATACACACACGTGCTCTTATGCTCAGCTTTATTTTCATCTCCTAGGATTTTTTCCGCCCATGTCTCCTTGTATAAAGCTTAAGAAAACACTTTCTCCTTTTTAACTTTACTGCTTTTATGTGCACACCTGAACAGCGAACGTCGGTTGTATAGTAGTAAAGTAGTGAAATGGAATGCAAGTTGAAGCAAAGCAGAATAAAAATGTACACGAAGAAGCCAAGTAAGCAAATAAAACTCACTTTTTCCTTATTTCGCATCGTTTGTTTTTAGTCATGCATGAGAATTTCTTTTCTTTTTTTCGCATTTTCGCTTACATACTTATATTTATGCTCTCACCAACAAACTCGTAGAGAAAAAAGAGAGAGAGAAACCGTCGACATAGTTGGTTTTCTTTTCTTTGCAAACTACAAACGAAACAACATTATTATTGCAAAACCAAGCACTTCGTTTTTTCTCTCTTTTTTGGAAAAAGCATTATAGATCGTTACGAGTGCTGCTGATGGTGTTTACACTTGATAATAATAATAACGATGATGATAAGAATAATAACAATAAGGCTGTTCTTCTTTTCGTTTGTTACGATTCAATCATTTTATTTATTAGAGTTGTAAGCTCGCTGTGAGCAAGTAAATAAAAATTCGGAGTCGTTAAAAATAAAAAGTTCTGAACGAAATAGTGAGCAGTGCGTAAAAACGTGAAAATTTAACTGCTGTTTTGGTGCCATCTTATCCATTTTTAATATTATTTTTTTACATACGGCTTGTATAATATTATAATCGGTTACAGTATAAACAGGGAAAAATAGCAAGTAACAAAGGTTGAAAGTACTAAAATAGGTATAGATGAATGCCGAAAGCATGTAATCCTTAAAGCTCCACTGACACAAAAATATATTGAAGTGCCGACATTTTGTTTCAGGTTAGAACTACTGTCGTTATATTTGCTCCGACAATACTTTACAAAATGAACCATTCTTTTTGTAAAATTTTAACGGTTTTAACATGACTTTTAGATTTACAATACACAAAGCCGGCAATTTTACTGGATACATATGATGAAATTGTTTTGTCCCTTGGAAAGTACAAAGACACATTATACAAGAAATATGTTTCACCAAAAGAACAGGGACTTACGTACTACTTGAGATATTCTTAAATGAAATTTTATTGTATGGTGATCTTATTCATTTATTTAATTTTTCTTATAAAACAGTTATATGTATTTATTGTGTAAAATTTTAACCGTGCAATGATTCGCTTTATTTGCAGTTATAAATTCTGTCCGAATTCTACAGACAAAAAACCATGTTTAATCAAATGGAATGGGCGTAAACTCCGACGTAGATACTATTTTTATTTCGTTACTTAAAACGCTCTTGACAAATCTTTGAAAACCCTCCAACTTGCACAATTCTCAGAATTCGCTTCCCACGTACGTACACGTAAGTACATTATGAAACATAATGTTCAGTAAGTAGGTATTAAAGTCAATTTCACTATTGAGATTTTACCTCTTCACCTGTATCTAAAAATGTTCAATATCTCATAAATGTTACTACTTTAGCCATCGGTAATAAAAACAAGCTCTCCAAAAATAATTTCTAAAGCAACTACTAGACCAAGTTTCCCGTTTTAATGGACATCAAAAATGTACTGGAGACTGTTGCTGTTGTCGCTTCAGTGGACTTTCAAGAATCAAGAGCACTCAAGGACTAACATATAAGCCTGTTAAAACGTCAGAAGAGCATCTAAATCCCCATCTCACAATAATATCACATAATACACAAAGCATTTATTTCGGTGAAAGTGGATATCCATTTCAGGCGTAGTAGGTTATGGGTACAGTATCAATAGCAAATTGCAAATAGATTTCACTTGACATGCAAACCTTGGAGGAAAAAAGTCACTTGAAAGATGAGAGAGAAACAGTATTTTGAATTCAATGGCACAAACTTTCCCAAATTGCACTTTTTCTTGTAGTAAAATGCTAATAAGTAACCCTTCTCTGAAAAATTCCTTCTTTTAGAATGTGTCTACTATTCCTGTACTTAAACGTATTTGGATAAAAGAAAAACAAGAAGTATAAAGTAACATTTCCAAAGATTGACACTTTTTCTGATACTTTTCAATACACATGTATTTGCTTTCTTTTCTTTCTCCTTTGATCAAAATTCGTTTCTATTTTTAGCTTAAAAGTTCAATAAAATGGTAAATAGTGAGAATCAAACCTTCGTCGTCATTTTAGTTTATTTTTTGGATAATTTTATTTGAGACCTTCACTTTCTCTCTTATTAGAAGTATGCCAAACATCAGCCATTCAATATTGTGAAAATGATAAACAATGTAAGAATATTAAGAAATAAAAACTCAAAAAAGTTCATAGAATTTGCCGTATTCATTTTGTTGGTTGTAAATTGGCAGTCCTTTATCAGAATATTAACTGTGTCGACATGAATGTGTTAAAATTTTCTGTGTTTCTTACTCATTTGCTGATTTTGCTACTCTGCTTTTGTTGAATTACTGCTGACTTGGAAAATGGAATGTGCCAAAACCAAAAAAAAGAAAAAAGAAGGAAAATTGATGAAATAATAGCACTACAATGTGCATTGCAGTCGTTTATTATTGAAGTGATCCTTAGACTCGGTATTCACCTTGTTATCGTTCAAAGAAGAAGACAAGCCAAGGAAAGAAAAAAATCGAAAAGGTGAAAAACACGTGAATAGAAAGAGTATACCTAATTTACAACGAGCTCCTGGTGTAGAATGGTGTATTGGGATATTGTAATGCATGTAATAGGTTTACCTTTTAAGGCACATTCTTTATTCTTCTATTTCCATTGATTTTGACGTGCTTTATGTCCGTTTTGCCGACGCGTTTTTTGCTTTGCAGTACATTATTTGCATCTGTGTATCTATGCGTTTTCCAGATATTTACTGGTAACATATATGTTACAAAAATGCCTGTTGGGTCATCAGTGCATTTTATCTCGTCGTTTCAGTGGAGCAAACTAACAAACCCCTTTTGCGTTAATTTACCATTGAAAAAAGTCTATAATATTCCTGGAGTTCGGAGAAAATTGATGAAGCTGATGCAACAATTTTTTATCTTTTTCCCCACACACACGCACACACAATTTCCATTCACTAATATCTATATGATGAAATTTGGATACAGTGAAGTGACTGACGTGAGTAGCTATTCACTACACATCGTATAATGCCTAATACGTATATCACCATTTTCTCTAAAGTCGGAACTTTGTATTTAAAATATATAGATAGTATTGAAAAGAAAAAGAACAAAAATTAGTGATGCGCCAAAGATTTGATTTTGAGTAAAAACTAATTTAAGGATGAAAAGTTGAGCAAACGTATTCAAACTAAAGCTTTTACAGCTGAAGGGAACCTAATCACTATCCAGCACAATACAAACGGAATGAATATAAATCAATCAGATAAAATTTGTGAAAGAAATGATTTATCAGTTCGCTTGAAGGGAGAAAATGAAATTACTTTCTTTTTGTTACTCCATTGAAAAAAAATTGTTTTTATCTGATGATGAAAAATGATGAAATGATATTTTTCACTTTGCTCATAAGAATAAAGTCAGTAGTCAAAAGTGAAAAGTAGTAGCAAATGAGCAGTAATGAAACGATTAACGATTGGTTTCCCTCGCATGCATATAAAACGTATGTGCTCATCGACAACTAAGGTGGATTACAATAAAATATGAATTGCGTTCACTTTCGCTTAGTAATAAAAATCCTTAATAATGTTTTTATTGTTATCTCTGCCTGAATTTGTTCACGAGAAATATTGGAAACTTCACGATTAGCCAAATCTATGCATGTCAAACATTCCAATCTATTCCCTGACAAAATAAAATCAGTATATAGAATTGAACTTCAAATTACCCCAGTTTTTATGGGCAAGATTTTTTTTATCCACATTCCAGATCTAACAGAACCTTATTGTCATCGGAGAGAGTATTTAGTTAAGATAGAAAATTGTATGTTTAAATTGTAGACACTTTAATATATTTTTATGTT
>JAQFYG010002021.1:0-16260 GCA_034694325.1 Entomobrya corticalis
TTTTTACATGATTTTTTACATATTTCCATGGAAAAATGGAAAAAATAAATATTTCCATGTATAAATGGGCACCTTGAAATAGATACATTGTACATGTATTTGGTTATATCGTCAACCAGTGTTGCCGGTCATATAAGATATGCACATCATTGAGAAGCTGCTTTTTTTCTCTATCTAATAACATTTTCCCCCAAAAGTCACTTGTAATGTTTTGATAGTTGCAACTTTTTTACTTGTTATTTTTTGACACTTGCAAAAATTTTACTTGTTATATTTTGCAGTTTCACACGCGATATGCCACTTCCATACATATATTTTTTCGATCGCTCATTTGGTTCAGTGAAAACGCTTTAGCTTAATATTTGTGTGCATCATCTTTCACTTTCAGTTTATCAAGAACACTGGAATCAAACGTGTTCGCTTGGAAGACCACCATTTTACAGCAATAATTTTAAAACCACCAAATTTTCTTTCACTAAATGAACCGTTGGAAACAAGGCTCTGTAGTAACTTATTTTTACTCATGTACTCAGTTTCATCAGTGATTAATATTTGAAATGAGGAAGATGTGGTCGATGTATCCATTGCTTGATCTTGATCTGGTACCATTGTTGATAATTATTCTCAAATCACAAACTTTAAAATCACTTTCAATATATTTAGCTTTCTCAAAAATCAAAACTATTTTTATTAATAATTTAAACTACAAAAATATAGCATTGACAAAATGCTACGAAATTTAAGTGATCAGTCTAACTTCCTGTAAAATTCTGTTTATAAAACGAAAATCTAAAAGTGATTCTGCAAAAAAAACTTAATTAATTAATATGAAGTAATTAATTATATAATCCGGCCTACTCTCATCAAAACTTTTTTTCGTTTTTATTGTAATTTAATTATAGTGTAGATGTACTTCTTAAATAAAATTTAAGCTATCTAAAGGGCTCACCAGAACAATTTTTCGACAGAGAAATATTAACACCAAAAATCATTTTTATAGAGATGTGGTTTCTATGAATAGCAAAAATGATTTGCGGATCAGATTAAACCAACAAAAGTAAAAATAAAAAGTCGTCGTTACTAAAAGCCTATTAGGTTACTGGTACAAAGATTGAAAAAATTTATGCATGGAGACTGAGCATTTCAAATACAGAAATATTGATGATACAATTTACCTAATTGACTTATAATAATGCAGAGAAATAATCAAGTCATTTTAATTACAAACAGTAATTCAACGAAAAAAAATATTTGAATTTTATTCTATAATGTATAGCAATTAGGGGGAAAGGTAGTCAAAAAATGTATTTACATAAACACCAGTCCAACATTTTTTCTGATGGGCTGTAATGAATTGGGTTGGTGGCGTCGTCTCTGATTGCAAATACATTGGCAATACGAGCGAGGATGACTGAGAGGCAAGTAATTGGAAACCACAAAATAGAAGAACTATCAGATCGGGGAACATTTCTAGAAAGTACTGTAGGTACAGCTCATTTCCATATTTTTCCCGATAATTTACATAAAACTCCGGGAGAAGTGTGTTAATGATCATTTCATGGTTTTCATACAAATCAACAATAAATTGTACAAGACTTATAATTGAGCTTCCGGTGTACTCCTCCATTTGCATGTTGTGAGGTGAGAGACTATACTCCCCGTCGCAGAAAAATAATGGGCTGATATATTCCATCCAATTGAATTCTTTAGTAGGATCATGGACTACAAGGTAATAGCTTTGAAACGCTTTATCAATTTTGCTGCAGATCTTAAAAAACTCTGATGAGCATGCATTATTATCGTTACATGACCCCTGTCTGTATTTTACGCAAATTTGTTTGAAAAAGTTTAAAATGTCAATGTGATTCCAGAACAATGGATGATCCAGAAGTTGAGAAGTTGTTGGACGATTATTTGGATTTTTGTTCATCATCCAGTTTGTTAAATGTTCAGCACAAATCAAATCCCGTATTTCCAATGACTGAGGGCGCATGTCTGCATTGAGAATATTGTCAGTAATCAGGCGATAACTGTCATCAAACGGGTGACATTTGTTTCTGCTCAAAATGTAATGACAAACCATTCCAAGAGAAAATACATCTGATTTGGTTGTCATGGGGACAGACTCTATTTTGATTTCCGTATTTTTTGACTTTACTAATTGTTCGGGTGATTTCCAAACACACGTGTTTTCACTGACCATAATGTGCACATTATCTGCTACTGGTGGTGATGGTTTTGACTCTTGAAGAAATGAAAGACTTCCCAACTTTCCGATTTTTCTTTTTATTTCACCAGAACACTCAAAAACAAAAATTGAGCGTGGACTTATATTCCCATGGTATATATTTTTCTCATGGAGATAAGCTAATCCTTTTAGAATGTCGTGCATATATTTTATAGCTATTTCTCCACACCCAAAGGGATCATCATTAAGTTGATATTGCAATTCTAATTCTATTTTTCTGGATCCTAGCGCCATACAAAGAAACAGTAAAGTGCGCCCTCTTCTAATTTCCATTTTACTGTCATAAAGACAAACAATATGGGATCCATTTTCCAAATTTAAGGACATGTCTTTCCAAATTTGAATAATGTTTTCAGTTTTCACAACATTTTCCTTCCTCAGTTCTACCAACTTGATAGCAGCGTGAATGTCTGGAGTTTTGAAGTAGCCTTTGAACATTATGGAAGTGTGTTGAGATTGAGATGATATCTGGTGACGACGATCCAAGAAAATAAAAATTTCCGATCCCTCCACCAATTGGCCAGCTTTGTTGATACGTGGTAGTCGCTTTTTTAGCGATTCTAGATAAGTTGTTGGCTTTTTACTTGTCAATAAGCTTGCATCCAATTTTTCTTGACAGTTGATTTCGGTCGACGGTAAACTGCCTTCATCCGTTTCCTCCTCATCATCTTGAGAATCATCTAAAATATTTGGCTCACGGTTTTCTTTCTTGATTGGCTGAGATGAATTTAATTGTGTTTTAAGCTGTTTCATAAAGTACAATATAACATCGTCCTCCCAACCATTATCGGCGTCATAAAAATAATCAAGACAATATTTGTCAGTTAATGATTTCATACAAGGTTGCACTGCAAAACTTGCTAAAGCACAAAATAAAATAATTGGCAGGGATGGAAATCGCTTCATAAAGTAATCCGCAAAATTATCTTCACTGAAATAATTCCAGTTTTGTGACTGATGAGAATACCAGTCATGACTCAGCCAACATTGAAGTTTTAATGCTGACCACAATGGGGTTTTGGAATGCTTTTTATAATTGTAGCGCACCAGCTCGAACAAAGACATGATTGAAGATCTATCATAAATATATACAGGACTTTCTTGTAGTTCTTCCTCACTCTTCTCATTCCAAAAAATAGTTTTTGTGTCTCGGTCTAAAAGACCCATTTTTGAGTGGAGAAAAGCACTCCAGTCGAACTTGCAATTAAAGCTTTCGCATTCTTCATTGTAAGCACTAAATGCATTGTCAATTTTGTCACAAATTTCCAGCCAGCTTTGTTGATTGGAAGGAGTAGATTCATATTTTGATATCCAATACATTCCAGCGACATCTGATATGAACTCGAGCCATTTTTTAATATCCCACCAAAATGGATGGTATAGCACTTGGGCAATTGTTGGGCGTTTTGTAAAATCTGGATGCGTCATCCATTGGGTCAAATGATTTGTAGAGTGCCCTCCAAAACAGCATGGTGCACTTAACAATGGATTTTCACTTGATAGGATTCTTCTTGGTTCTGCATAAAGCATGTTTGGCCATTGGGCTGCTGCCACTACAAACCAAATTAATTTTCCGAACGAGAAGATATCTGCGGAAAGGGGAGGAATTTCTTCGGAAACAGTTTCTGTTTCATTGCTTTTCTTTATTTTGTCTGTCGGATACCAAGGATTTCCATAATAATATGAGTATTGACAATAGTCTGTGAGTTTGGCCGAAATTTGGACTTGACAGCAGGATGTCTGTTTACGAAAAATTAAAACATTTTCCGGCTTAATGTTTCCGTGAGGAATGTTTATTTTATGAAGATAGTCCAATCCAAGTGAAGCGTCTCGTAAAATTTGTAATATTTTTGTTTTTTCCCTTTCCCTTTCTTTGAACAAAAAGTCAACCAGATTGAATGACGCGAGTTCCATGCACAAAAACATAACTTTTTTGGAAGCACAAACGGAAAAGATGGTGTGGACAAGATTCGAAGTGACAAATCAATTTGTTTGTTAATAAGGTCTAAACTATCAATATTCACTTTTCGCTCAGTTAATTGCACTTGTTTGATTGCCACTTGTTTCCAAACTTTTCCTTTTGAGTTGAAATATGAGCCATAAAATATATTTGAAATTCCGTTGTCTCTCAGTTTATACGACGGGAAACAATGCACTTCTTTTCCGGATATGGACAGCAAAGAATGGAGCGAAGGCTTTAGTAAATTCCCAGTCAGTTTTTGGAGTTGGGCTGAAATCAAATTATTTACAAGTTTTCATATCATTTGTTTGTTTGGGACTTATTATTTATTTAATTAATTAAAGAAATTATTTAATATAAACAAGTTTACCAGCTGTCTCTTTCCATCCACAACGAACTATAATTATGTGAGTAAGGGAAGCCAATGTTGCTGATGATCCCATTCGTACCCTCCAGTCAATAATTATAATGGACACGATCTTTGAAGCAGCTTGGATATCTTTTCTTGATGCTGGACAACATTTTTGGATTGGGAAAGTTTCGAAAACCCCTAACGGCGTTCCAAGAGCAGTTCCGAGCTTCAGCAAGTTGAAATTTCTTGGACAAAAGGCAACAATCAAATCTGATACCTTTTGGATTGAGCAATCTGTAGGGAAATTATTGAAATTAAAATGAAAAGGATTAAAAAAGAAATGTTGTTTAATCAAGCTTCAGACTCTCTACATTCTGAAATTGAGAATATACATGAATTAAAGACAAATTTTTAATTAACCTTTACTCCCAACTAATGTGTGCGCCATTATTATTTTCATAAACCAGTTCAATTGAAAATTGTAATCAACTTTGTGAAAATATATTTTGCACTTATTTTGTGAAATGAATGGAAACTGACTATATTTATAGGAGACGTTTTCAGTTACACTCTCCCATTAATTGATACTTAAGCAGTAGGAATTTCAACAATAATTACAAAGAAGAGTATTCCATCACTTCAATGTTTTCATGCTGAATAAAATGTGTCCTTATTTGTTTTTATTTTTCAGACATGTGAAAGCTCAAGCTTGATCCAGTTTGATCTCAGCTGTTTTGTGTTTCGGTTCTCAAAATACTAGCCGCAAAGTCAAATCTAGCGTCGTTCCACCAACAAAGCTCATTTTCCCCATTTTCACATGAAATTTCACTGTTTCCTTCGGAATAAAATATAAATTGATATTTACAAGGAAACCAAGTAAAAATATTGTGCTAAAATTCAGCCAAAGAAAGGATTGTCATAAGCTTTGTGTATATGCATTGGGATTTTTAAAATATGAAACACAAACTTGGTAAAAAATTTAAAATATATCTTGCCAAATATTACAACCAACTTATAATTAAAATTGGCAGATACATTGACATATTCAAAATTTCAGTGCCTTGTCAAAAATAATTATAAAAAAATTATACACAGAAAATTTAACGACTCAAATCGGAAAATATTTAAAAGAATTGGAAAAGAAAATACAGCTAATTGGAGTCTTTATCAGTTTTCACTAGCGTTTTAGTAAATACAGGAAAAATGCAATCGCATTTTCAAATGGCAAATTTTGACATGGATTTGAAAATTTTTAAAAACTATCTTTAATAACAAAGTTGTATGTAATTGTAATTGACTCTTTTACAATCTTTACTGAAAAAAATCAAATAATTAACTATCCTTTCTATTCAATGCTTTTCCATTTGAGCAAAATGTGTCACAATGCCAAGTTTTCCGTCAAGTCTGGCTATCAGTCAGTAAAAATTGATAGCATAAATGTTTACATGCTAAATTAAAAGATTTTCGTTTTGGCAATTAAATGTTAGTTCTCAACTCCGGATTTAATTAATTCTTAAAATACAATTATGAGCACTACTTAAAAAACTTGCTCTGCTAGCGCTCAGAATTATTGACGGGATTCATAATATAGTTGATTTACATTTAGTAAAATCAAAATACTTGACAAAAAAGCTAAACATTGTATTTAATAATGCCTAAAAATATGTATGGTTTGATAAATATGTCAATATTAGTACGAGAATGTTTCGTATTTAGTTATATCGCCCGGCATAATTTATCATGTAAAAGTTTGTAAAACTGGCATTAACATTTGTACATACTTATACAAATTTGTAGATTGATTTACAAGCTACATATTCTAGTACAAGATTGAACGTGAGAAATAAATAATGACGATGCTCCCATGGTGTTTATAAATGAGTTGAGAAAGACAGTATAATATTAATCATATTTACAGAGTATTAACAACTTACTGAACACTTGGAAAGTTACCACCTAACAAATTGAACTATATATTTGAAATCAAGTTGATTGGTTCAAGCTTGGCCTCAGGGTACAGTACAACGACAAGGATAGCAACCCCGCAGTAGGGACTATTGGACTATTATAATGCAGGGGTTATGAATTGACCCATTGTGTCTTTATAAAAGTTGTTCAGTTTTGTCCCCACTATCAAACTGTGCCATTTAAAATACGTGACCTTCAATGACCCATAATCCCTACTAAGGTTGACCCCGGAGGCTGAACATTATTTCGTGAGGTTGTATGGCCCTAATGTGTGTACGTATTTACCAAATTTAGTGTTAATAGGTCAAGCCTTTTTGACTTATCGTGCAGACATCCACACACATACACAGATTAAATCTTTATTGCATAAACTACCTATATAGCATTTTGCAATGCTATCGGTAGTTAATAAAAAGAATCCCAACTCAAATGGAAGTACAAAAGTTTTCATCTGCGCAATAAAATTTTTTGATAAAAATGTAATGGGTTTGCACTTATCATCATTATTTTTAAATAGAAATTTTTTTTAATTACCCTTTTTTCTGGAAGTTTGTTATGAATAAATTTAGTATTTTAAGGTTAAAAAGGAATTCTTAAGCTAAATCATCAAATTGTTATATCGTCATTAAAAATTTGATATGGGACTGAAATTCTCATCAGCGTTATAAATACTAAATTTTTTGCCTTTATCAAATTAATTAAACTTGACTTGAATTACATATGATTGCATATTAGCATAATGACAGGGCATTAATTTTAAAAAATATCATTGTGAATTGTTATAAAAAGCTTTTATGCAAATGATTGCTTTCAGGTTTCAATAAAATCTTAATATGTTACGTGAGAGGTTTTTCCAACAGATAACGCTTAGTTACTTGAGAAATAATAGCAGGAATAAAAATCAAATATTATTAGTTATTGCTGGAACAACTTTTAATATAGTTGTTATATAATCAGTTTGTTTGCTGATTGATTAGAGGCAAAAATCCCATTAATTTGATTAGAGATAATTTTATTACGAATATTATTTCGAAAGAATTTTCAGTTCAAGACTTAAATTATTTTCTTTCCCCATAGTAACTTTTAGCAATTTAGTGCGCAAGTATTTAAAGACCAAAGCAACTTGCATTTTAAAGTATATTTCAACTTTGAGTTTCAAAAAATGTTTCTTAAAAAACTTAAAACCTATTCTTAACCAACAAGTTGCCTTAACTTTCAAACATGCTGATTGATTTAATAATCGGTTTTTTCGTACTTTTAATTTTGACACTTAGCATTCCTGGGTACATTTTTCGCCAACTTGTAACTAATTCATTCTCGTAACATTCTACTTTCAAAATGAATCCATGTTTTGTTTTAGTGTTTTACCGGTGCCAGGCCATATCATGCAAATAACAAATCATATGTAAAAGTTTTTACCTTAATTAATACTAATTCTGTTTTTGCTATATTCCTTTGCAAAATAAATATATTTTTTATATTTTTAGCACCGTAGCAGCATTTAACATCCCAACTGTAAATTACCCGAGCCAGATGACTTCACGGCTATGAAAAATTAGAGAAGAGTCGCATGTCCGTAATTTTATTTTTAACAAGATACATAAATCGCAATTGGCTGTCATTTATACCATTTTGGAGCAATATCTGCAAAATTTAGATATTTTTCGGGTTGTAAGGTATTTTCCTGTTTTAAAAAAAGTGCATTTCAAAGTGAAATAATCAAAAGTTTGTATACACAGTTCTGTGTTGATGACTGATAGGTTTTGACTAATTTTCCAAGTTTGTCAATTCAATTTGAAGGGAATGGAAAACCAGGATAGGACAATGACTTTATTATTGGTGGACAGGAAGTAAATTGTTGTGAGTATACTACTCAATGTAACCATAAAAGTATATAAAATAAATTTAAAATAGGATATTTTGTAATTTGTTTGATAACTAGGTGTTGTCTTTTGTGTTTTGAGCTACAACAAAAGCATTCGGATTGGCGTTTTTTTGGAAAAAACAGTGATGTCAAAAAAGATTTTCAAAATTTGTAAATGGCCTAACTTCAGAAATTGCCGATCTAAATAAGATCATTTATTAAAGAAAACTCAATAATTATACAGTGTTTAGGAGAAAAACGTATTCCTAACGTAACTAAACATAATATCATGGCATGTATCAATTAATGCTAAAAATATAATAAACCAGAAAATGACTTCATTTTGTTATCTTGATGGAATAATATTTACATTCCAAATTTTTGTAACCATCCTTGATTCTTTGCAAATAACAGGTCCTGGTAAACGTACTCAGTTGCTGGTTTTCTCCCATGTTGGCCTTGATAGAACTCCGGCATGAGCCTGTTCACTTTTTTGCTCATGAAAAACTCTGTTTTCACCCCATCCAGTAAGCCCCGTCCCATTGCCGTCAAAACTGTATTATCAAAAGCGATGACATTTTCAGCATTGGAATAAAAATCTTTGAACAAAGCCAAAGGAGAGTTATTTTTAGTTTCTTCACAAATCCGCTTGCAAAACTCCGCCGTGTCCACAGTTTTGACGGAATATCCAAATCGCTCTGCCACAGACACAAAATCTTGATCGTCGGAGGCTTCACAATTTACAATGTTGTAAATGTCATCAGAAGCGTCCAAATTGAAGAATATATTCACTGAAAATTGAGCACAAACGTCAACAGGGAGTACTGGCATAGGATGACGAATATTTGGCATTATTCCACTTTTCATGATAAAAAGGTATCTCAGCATCCAATGGTTTTGCTCTAGAACAAATCTCCGGGTTTTGGAGTCACCAGAAATGAAAGGAAACCTGAAAACCTTTCCAGGAATGCCTCTCTGAGTGATTGCTTCCTTCATGATGACGTCTCCAACAAACTTGGTGATTGGATATGAAAATGAGTGTTGACTTGAGAACTCACTCGACTCTGGCCAGTTTTCTGAAACGTTACCGTCAGGATCTAAAGATGTCAACGCTAGAACACTTGAAGCATTGAAAATGTGCTTCAACGTTTTTCCAGAACAGCAAAACTCAAAAACATTTTTCAAACCGCCAATATTCACAGATCTCATGGAATTAACCTGTTCGTGTCGACGTCTTTGATACACCTCGACATGCTGGACACTGGCTGCCAAGTGAATTACTGCGTCCACATTATCGATAAGTTCCTCCCAAACTTCATTTTCAATTCCAAGATTCGGCAACGCAACACTTTCGCTTATTCAACGCACCTTGCTCATGTTCACCTCAAAGAAGAGCTCCCTCTCTTTCAAGAGATTTTTCAAGCGTTGCTGGACTAAAATTTTTCTGTTTGAACGATTAATGCAAATAACTTGTGTGATCTGATTATTTCTGCATAGTTCCATGAGAACATGTGGTCCAAGAGTTCCTGTGACACCGGTCAAAAGTACAGTTTTTATGTCTTGAACGTGTACTTTCTCTTGATCTTTGCCAGGTGTGATGTGATCTGGAAGTATCGAGTCTTCTCTGACGAGTTCGTTGATTTGCTCCAATGTAAGAATTCCTTCGTCTCCCACAGCCTTTCTTTCAATTAACTCTATAACCGCATTAGATAAATGCTGGATGGTATTGCAACCTCGCACCACAGAAGCAGTCCGAATGAATTTTTCTCCAAAAAGCGCTTGGAGTGTGTTTTTGATCTCAACATACATCAATGAGTCCAGATCCATTTCCTGGAAAATGGCACCCTCCTGGATTGCCTCGTTCTGGTCAAGATTCAAAATATTGCGTATAATCTGGCGCAACTTCTCCATAATAAATTTTTGCTTCTCCTCATCATCATTCTCAAACTTTTGGATAGTTTGCCAGAAATCATCAGGTTTTAAATCCATTGATTGAGAGTTTGGAGCGCTGGCAGCAGTTTTGAAAATAGCCTCCAAATAAACGGACATGTGTGGAAACATCTTGCTCAATATTGTCGATGACTCAAACTTGATAATTCCCGTTTAAATTCGCTGGGATTTGAGAACATATTCCAAGCCTGAGATGCCCTGTAAATTGGACAAAGGTTTAAGAACCAGTACGTCAGCTTTTGCTACGATTCCCACTTTGCCCCATTGCCCCCAATTGATGGTTGTGGCAGGTAAGCCAATGGAATTTCGGTAATGAGCAAATGTGTCTACAAATTGGTTTCCAGCTGCATGGTTACTTTGTCCTGGCGGTCCATGAAGGGCAGCTCCGGAAGAAAATAAAACAAAATGTTCCAGTTTGGAATTGTCTTTTGTCAATTCGTGAAGATTCAATGTTCCATCCACTTTGGCTCCAAAAGCACTGGACAGGGACTCCCAGGTTTGGTTTTCTATCAAGCCATCAAAGTTTGAAACATCCAGCAGAGCAGCCTGTACCTTGAAGCAATGATTTTTATTTAGTTCGAAAATGACTTGTTCAATTTTTGAATTCGGAGGGTCTCTTCCAGCGAGTAAAACATATTTTACGCTCTTTTTCAGCATCCATTTGCAAAATTCAAAGCCAATTCCACCAAGACCTCCAGTTATTAAATAGGTGCCTCTGGAGGTGAACATTGGCGTCTAAGTTTTAGCTGTTCCATCGTTTTCGTTCTTTGTTTCTGGCATGGTGCAAACAACTTTGCCAATATGCTTCGCGTTTTGAAGAAACTGAAGTGATTCCCGAATATTTACAGCGCCAAAACGGACATGCGGAATAGGGTGGATTATTTTGTCGTCTGTAATTCTCTTGAGGTGACCCAACAGATACCTCAACTTGGCTTGTGACATAGTTGACACGTCAGCGATTGTGTATTTGATGTCCGGGCGTAACTGCTGGACCTCTTCAGGATCCCAGACGGACAGCTTACTCATTTCCACAAATCGTGCCCGATGGGCGCAAGCCTTCAAAGTGGCTTCCTTGAATCCATCACTGGTCAGTGAGTTAAGAACAACATTGACGCAACGTCCATTGGTCAATTCCAGAATTTGGTCACCGTAATCAGTGTTTCTTGAATGCAAAACATGCTTGATGCCTAGAGACCGCAGATAATTTTGTTTTCGTTTACTTCCAGCTGTTGCAATTATAGTGGCGCCAACATGTTTGCAAATTTCAATGGCGCTCAGACCAACACCTCCGAATGCGGTGTGAATGAGGACAATGTCACTTGACTTGATGTTTGCCACTTCAACGAGGCAGTGATAGCTTGTTGCCACGACTGCTGGAAGTGTGCTGGCGTCACTCATGCTCATATCCTCAGGAACCGGGAGCACATCATCTTCATGAAATTGACTTGGGACTTGGGAATGACTTGGGAGAGCTGCACCGCCCATATTTATCCCAAAAGCTCGATCCTAAGGACGCCATTTTTTGACTTCTGGATGTACGCACTTGACCACCCCGGCAAAGTCCAAGCCAACGGCATTGACGTTTCTAAATTGTTTTGATGGTTTCAGCACACTGAATACAATCCGAAAGTTCAACGCTGTAGATTTAATTTGAATCTCTATTTCATCTGGTTTTAAGATGAATGGCTTCAGTGGTCCAAAAGTTAAATCTGAGATGGAATGCGAGTCAGGCAAAATGAGTTGAAACCCGTCACATCCTGGGGGTGTTTCCAAAACTGCTAAAGATGGGTTTGATTGAGCTAATTTTGGAACAAACCGTATGTCCTTTTGATTAGCAACCTGCACTTCCTTTCCATTGTTCCAAATTTCATAAAATATTTGCATTCCTCCTGTTTCGTCTTCAATGATGCCGACATCCACACAGCGACAACGGAGGTCACTTTGTAGTGATTTCATAAAACCGAGAATTGTGCTGGCGTGGAAACCGGACGATAATAAGTGATCATCTTGTACAGGTGCCACTTTTTGAACAAGCGCAATAATTTTGAGCCTGGACTCCGTTTTCAGCTCCGAAATAGCCTTTGTCGCAAAGAAAAACGGTTTCAATATTCTTTCCTGGTAAGTCTCTTTTCCAAGTGACCAGCAGTATACTACACCCTCCAGAGATATTTGCTGACAACTTTCAATGTCCTTCATGACCTTCACAAAATCTGCTTCTGAACCTCTGTTGACAGTATATTCTGTGCACTTTTGTTGTGATAATTTCTCAAATTTGAATCCACTCCGGACAAGAATAGTTCTTCGATTGGTCATCAAAGGGATTTTTTCCAAAAGAAAGTTAGAGATTGGACTTTCTTGTTGATGAAAGATTATCCACGTCTTAACCTTATTTCCATTTAAAGCGCCCAGTATGTTGTTTGATTTGATTGATTTGAAGTCATTCATAGTATTTAATTTACATATTATGAAAGAATGTTGTTGATTGGCACAAGGAAATGCTTGAACAACATGAAATCCAGAATTTCCAAAGGTTTTTATCCATCCCTGAATGCTTAAGGTGCAGTGATTAGGTCTGACATCAAAATCTTTGAACCGCCAGTACCTCTTCAACAATCCAAACAAATAAGTGATGTGCCGGGATACCTGCGTCGATTCAATCATTCCAAACCACCCTCCAGGCTTGAGAAGCATCCTAATATTTTCCAGGCTCTCTGCCAAAATCCTCGTTGCATGAATGACGTCGTCTGCCAGAATCACCTCGTAATATGCTGGCACAAAATCCTGGGAAATGGGATCCTCGTCGATGTTCAATCTTTTGAAGCTCATGATATTTCCGTGTTCCTTGAGCTTTTCTTTTGCGTCGGGAAAGAATGCTGTGGAGATGTCGGTGTAGCTGTATTCAAACTCCATGCCAAGCTTGGTGAGAACTTTTAAGTATATTTCTGTCATGGTTCCAGTTCCGGCTCAGATTTCGCAAATTCTCAAAATGCCCCGGTTTTCCGGAAATGAGTTTTGATTTTTCCAGCAAGTTGCAGACACCACAAATACTTGCTCCACCAACCCTTCCAGTTTTATCAACGTTTTCAGGTCTTTTTAATATTCGGCTACTGAAGGAACATCATTTTTGGAGTTGTCCTTTGGAAACAAAATGGGCAGGACAGATTGATTTCCTTGTAATATGTCGCATAAATGTTCCCCAACTTTGGCGTATAAAAGAGTTGACCTAAATTTACTGACCAGCTCAATTGTAAACTGTGATGATGAAATAAATTCTTACTCGAGTGTTTCCAACGTTGGTAGTGTCTCCACAACCTTCCATGAGTTTTGATGAGGAATGTACTCTATTTTCTTTAGTATTCCTTCTTCTTTGAGAACGCCCAGGAAAAAGACAAGCATTTGACCAAATTTCGGTTGAATTTTGAGTTGACGCATTAAATCCTTTTCATGAAATATGGAATTCAGGAGCAGCGGAAGTCCATATTTGTACAAGGCTCTTAGCATGTTATAGTTTACCAGTCCGTCCAAGTTTTTCAGAGTATCTTCAAGATTAGAACCCATATTGTCGTACTTTTCATCCATCTCACTGTAGAATTCTGGGGTGCATAAATGGTCTTCAGAGGTCGACTTCAGGTCATAACTATACTGTGCCGGACCAATCTGGGGCTGCCAAATCTCTTCCCACATGTGGGGCATGGGAGAAATCTGCTGTTCGAAAACTGCCTCCAAGATCTTTACAGTTATCTCTGCATATTCAAAATCCGCCAACTTTGCAAGAATAGCGCCCTTTGAGTCAAGAAGTAATACAGTAAAATTTTCATTCAAAGGTGGCTGGTCGTATACATTTATGAACAGTTCTCCAGAATTTCTTGCCTCCAGGAAATCTTTGCTGTTTCCCAGCCAAACGAATTTTCCTATTTTGATTGGAATACACCGCTTCTTGTTCATTAGCAGCATGAATAGTGCTTGGATCATGGCATCTAATACTATCGGATGCAGAATGCACTTTGTTCCTTGACCTGAATTACCATCAAGTTCTTGCAATTTGATTTTCGCGCACAAAGTCCCACACATCCTCCGGTCCTACTTCCCCTTTCAAAGATTGCTGTTTTGAAATTGCGCTGCAAATATCGTTCTTATCTTTGCCAATGATGGCCGCCCGAACAGGGAAAGTGGTACGCCCTGTGTTTGCACTGAAGCAAATGTATTCGAGTGAAGCATCACTTCGGGTGACGGCATCCT
The DNA here is from genome assembly GCA_034694325.1 of Entomobrya corticalis. Classification (NCBI taxonomy): domain Eukaryota; kingdom Metazoa; phylum Arthropoda; class Collembola; order Entomobryomorpha; family Entomobryidae; genus Entomobrya; species Entomobrya corticalis. The sequence goes on from JAQFYG010002021.1 coordinate 14,582, forward strand.
TGTATTTTTCCAAGAGAATCGCTAATGCTTCTTCTTATGTAAACTTGGGAGGCTCCTCCACAATGGCATGCGCATCTGTTCCAGTTATTCAAAATGAGCTCACTCCAGCGATCCTCGGTTTTCCATTTAAACTTTTCCAATCCATCTGCTTCAAAGGAAGTTCAGCTGGTATAGCATCCAAATCAATGGCCGGATTCAGCTTGTTAAAGTTTCTGTGTTCCGGGATGAGTTGGTGATGCATGGCCAAGATAACTTTCATGATCCCAGTGATACCGGAACATGACTCAGTATGCCCTACATTGGTTTTCACTGAACCAACAATCAGACGTTCTTTTCTCTCGGGTGAGTGATAAGCCTCTTTGATGGCAGCAATTTCCAGGGGGTCACCCACTGCTGTCCCAGTACCATGGGTCTCCACGTTGGACACCTCATACGGCGACACACCACCATCCATTTGCGCTAGTTTCATGGCTTGAGATTCCGAGTGCACCGTTGGTGTGCCCATGCTCTTCGACAGCCCCTCTTGGGCAACTGCAGAGCCTCTGATAAGCCCCCAGATGTGGTCACCGTCTTTCAAAGCGTCTGACAGCCTTTTGAGCACCAAAACTCCAGCACCTTCAGCTCTACCATATCCGTTGGCGTCCTCACTAAATGCCTTACTCCGACCATCTGGTGAAACAGCCATGGGCATCCAATCTTTATTGAAAGGGTCAAGAAGCATGTTCACTCCACAAGCTAAGGAAAGGTTTGTTTCCCCGTTTTGAAGTGCTCTGCATGCCAATGAAGTGCGACCAAGATTCTGTGGCAATGCCGTCATTCCCAGAAAAAAGGATATCCTTGCAGTTGCTGCTCCGATAGAATTTCCCATGTATCTTCTATAAAATTCATCATCTCCGGATTGTGTTAGTAGTTCTTTATAGTAATCTTTAAATTTATATAATATAAGTTAATAAGAGTTCAATAAGTCAATATAAGTTCTTTAAATTCTTTAAATTCACTCACTTAGCCATTGGCCAATGTACACAGAGCCCAATGTTCCCCGAAGACTGTGGGGGTCAATGCATGCGTCTTCCAATCCCTCCCAAACAAGTTCGAGAAGAAGTCGGTGTTGGGGATCCATGAAAAGAACCTCTTTCGGCGAAATGCCTCGAAATCAAATAAGAAATTAATTGTACTTTACTGCGTTCTTTGCATCTTTTCTTTTGCAAAATCAATTATGTCAATACCGAAAAATTTCCCATCAAACTCATCTACATTATCTTTTAGAAACCCAGAATTTATGTTTCTTGAGCCTGGAACCTGCTTGGGAAACTGCTCTCGCAGCCATCTGAAAGAAGGAGGGTTGCTGGTAGCATCTTGACCTTTGACCAGTAGATCTCAGAATTCTTCCAAATTATTTGAGCCGGGAAACCTGCAACTCATTCCCACAATTGCTATTGGTTCCTTCTTATAGCCCAAACCAAGATAGGAGACTCTCGTTTGGAATAAAGATCCGACATCACCGTTAACCAACGGCTTCACATCTTCATCTTGTATATTTTGCCAATAATTTTTAATCAGTTTTCTGAGGATTCCATCATTTTTGTCTATTTCCAAAGGTGTAAGGGTCGGCCAAATTAACCATTGAGATGTCATCTTCATATCTATTTGATTGAAATGCGGTTCTGGATATTGTGGCT
>JAQFYG010002022.1:0-16256 GCA_034694325.1 Entomobrya corticalis
ATATACAATAAAATAAAGAAACTCTTCATTCATACATGGTAATTATTGAACGCGTTAGTTTGAATCGGCTTTAAGTGGTTTTGTCAAGGTCTACAAAACGCTTTTTGGCACTTCCCTTTATCTTCAAATCTGAATGAATCGGTTCCCAGGAAAATGAATTGTAATTCATCAGCACCTTCCGTATTTCTTCCTTACTGAATTCCAGAAATAGAGTTTTATCTTTATTTCCACTTTTGTTCGGAAATCGTTTATTTATACATAGATAAGATTCAATGCTCATGAGCAAAGCGTATACAAGAATTATAGTAGCAGTGCATTGATTGTTCATTCAGAGTAAAACCATTTAGGCAGGTTTAATTGCATGTACAAATATGTTTCCAAACACATAATGTAGGCACAATATGATTATTGAGAGATTAATGACTTAACTATTACGCTTTTACTTGACTTATGCAACTCAAAATCATAATATTTACTGTTTGCCGATATATTAATTTGTAAAAAACAAACAATTTATCTATGGCACAATTTATTCCACAGACAAAAACATTAGAATATATGTTGTATAAAGAAAATAATATTTTGAGTAGGTACTAAAATGTGAGTAAGCGCAGTTAAAAAGCGTTTCCATTTATCCAGCTTGCCATAATATTTAAAAAGAGATTTCACAAGAATTAATGGAAGTCATGCACTGATCACGAACCTAACGAACCATCGCTTAATATATCATAAACAGTTACGATATTAATGTTTATAAAAACTTGTTGTATAAAGATTTCCATATCCAGTATATGAGTGGAAGCTTCCCCCAATTCTGACTTTGATGGCTTTTAGGAAGTTATAATAATAAAATTAGTAGTAAAGAAACTCTAGGAGCAGAGGTTAAAAAAACAAAAACAACTTTTTTTTGTAAAATTTCCAAAGAAGTATACACAGCCAAAATATTCATTCATATTTGTGCCAATATGAGAATTACAGTCAAAAATTTAAAAAAAAAAGATATTTCTAATTGGTTAGATCAAACAAGTACAAAGGGCAAAATGGTAAACTAATTGTTTTGTAAGATGTGGCAAAACTTTATGGGATATGCTTTTGAAGAAAATAGGTACTGGGCAAGGTTAATGTATGAACCTGAACCGCTGCCGCGAGAAATAAAATATTACATTTTGCAATAAACTTAAACTTTGTGATAAACTGAAGTTGCTATTCGGGATTGGGAAAGATACAAAACGCTCCGTACTCCGATTCATCATGATTACGTAGTAGCTTTATATCGCAAAATTAGAATGAAGCATGAAAATGGAAAAACACTGGGAACTTTCTACAAATGGAAAAATGAAGTCATCACATTTAAAATATAAAAAACACATTAATTTGATTATGCTTGAATTAAAAGTTCAAGAGCGTACGAACAAACATTTATATTATATAGTTCCATCCTTCCTCAACTAGGATTATTATAGATCAATAAAAAATGGTTAAACACCAGGACCAGACTCAACAAATAGCCGAAAGAGATAATGAGAAACCCAACCCTCTCATGAGTCTAATTAGTACGCTTTATTGAGTTCTTTCAAGTAAACAAATCCCCAGCAGACGTTCACGCGGGTCATCCTCTCATTCATTCTCGTCTGGATTATCAAACTTGCCAATATTGTGTTATGATATATTACTCAACTAGTATTCTGAAATAATAAGTAAATCATGAATAATATTTTACAGAGCATGTTGTCAATAATTTTTTATATGAGCTTAATATTTATTTTGTACATTTTGTTTCTCATCATAGTTTTAAGTATATGCATTATAAGCTCATTTGAAAGCTTAGTTCTTTCATCATATTATAGACCTTTAAATCTGTTAATTTATATTCTGTTAATTCTGTAAATATGTATGAATAATTTTTGTCACAACACCTTGTGCATAAAAACTTTTCAGACTTTCATCCGACGTTCTATGCGACCTTCAGCAGTATGTGGGTGCAATGGTTTAGCAAACTCTTGCAAACGAATTGTTTTGTTGAAATTGTTTTTAAGTAAAACTTTTACTACCGATTGCCTATCAATGTGATTTTTTATCCGAAGAACGAAGAACCAACATTGATTTTCTTGCAGTATTTAATTTTCTTGCAATTGGTTTACATGCATGTTCATCTTTTTAATGTTTTTTTAAATAGTTACTCATTTATTTACTCATACACATCCAACCTTTTCTTGTAGGCACCATAGCTCACATCTGCTTTATTTTAATCCTTTCGCGGAAAAGAATAAGTGGATAAAATAGGATTTGAATGGGCAACAACTTAGAGATACCACGTGGAAGGGATGACTCATCTCCTTTAACAGAGGTTTCACAGAAATTGTTACCTTCGTTCGATCAAACCATATGTATGGTATTATAATCCTATACCTTTGTTTTATGGCAAAATGTTGAACTTTCTGCAACTAAATACATTTAAAACTTATTGTTTTACATTGAAAACACATTTCATTATTTTGTAATTATAAGTATACGCGTGATTTTTAGGAGAGGAATACGTGTAAATTTTAATCTCGGAACCAATGGTTAAAACTTGGCATTCATCATTTTTGCATTAGATATTCTATTAGCTTATGATGCATAAACTACTAAAATCAAAACAAGATTAATGAACACATTATGGAAAGTGACAAGTTTTTACACTAAAAAGACATTTAGATTAGAACGTATATACCATGCACACAAGGAATGACTTGTTTCTAGTAAACTAAATATCATTTATTACTTGCCATAAAGAGTAAAACGATGGATGGTTCACGTTCTTGTATCCTTTTCAATGTTTTTCCGCTGTTGATTTCGCTTTCTATGCAGTATCTCAATTGTATGATATAAAATCAAGTTGAAAATTGGTTTGTTTATCGTATTAGCAAGACCTCACACAAATTTAAGGAGAGTACATGGAAAAATTTTCACCTTCGACCGACACTAAACAATTGGGTAGCAAAATTAAACTTACGTCATTACTCCGGCTTTACTTTCATTTTGTATATTGGAATCAATAAAACACACCAATTCACGCAATTCAGAAAATCATATAAATTTGCAATGAAAGGAAGTTGATGATTGATCTTAGATATAATGATATAAATACTCATTACCTACAAATGTATACGGCCATACATAATTAAAAATGAAGACAAATGCGTCACAGTATTCCTTGTTAAAAGAAATTGAATGAAAGTTAAAAACTTTGTCTGAGCGATGTAATGATCAGATCATAAGCTGTGAAGTAATCCTCGACCTTAATGTATTGTTATTGACTGGTTGGTTTAAAGTGTTGCATGAACATGGTAGTAATGGCATGACACACACTTATGACTTAAGTTTCAGATGTATGTTGTATGAAAATGAATCGTATTTATTCTTCGAAATTCATTGAAAATTCGGCATGTGACACTTTGTCAGTTTATTATACAGCTTTGTGTACATTATATTATAGATAATATATTTCAGCTAATACATTATAACTTTTCTGATATTTTAGATATTTTGCAAGATTTTCGAATCAAAATGTAGCATGAACAGATGCGAAAATAACGGTACTGCAATATACAAAAAATAAAAGCATTAGTAAAATAATAATTTAAATAAGATTACAAAACATTTTTTGCTTAGCCGAAAATCAGTCCATGTAAATACATAAACTAGGTAATAGATGTTCCGCTTGATCCGCGTTACTGAAATATACTGACTTAATGTATCTACCTAACATAATACACGGACAACTATCTTTAAAAATCGGGCGCTTTTCTTCCATAATATATCAAATGTCATTCTATTTAGAGAATTACCTTAACTGTTTTCTTTATGTAGCGCAATATAGTGAGTACCTAGGTAGGTATGTACATTTTCAATCTTTGTTATACCTGAATAAAATGTATTGGTTTTAACAGAACAATACTTAAACTTGATTTGTAGCTTTTGTAAAATATACTGCAAATCCCTAGTAGTATTATATCTAATCAATTTATTCAAGCTACGTATTACCTGCAAACATTATTTTCTAAACTTTGTTTTTGCATCCCAATAATAATAATATCCCCTATACACAACAAAATTTGCCGTAAAAGAACTTTACAATATGTGAGCTTACATTGCGTTAAATCTGAACTCTTAAGGTGTTAGTTTAATGGATTTTGAATAGGTAGCATGTGCTGAGTTAACATTCTTGAATCTTATTACAACTCGTGTCTTGTAACTTGTGATCATTATTTTTTTAAATTTGAGTCACAGAAGATTGCATTCACAATCAGTAGAAGCTTAAAACACAAGAAATAGTCATAGCTCTTTCTTTCTTACATTACTTACATACTACATATCAAACTTAACATCTTTTGGCATCTTGGAATAAAAAAAACCATACTATTTATTAGCCCTTGAATAAACTACTGAAGCCATAAAGCTAACTATCGGTAAACATTCTTTTCCTCTAAAAATGATTTATCTTGACATTGCCTAATATTTACAAGTCTACGGTATTTTGAAATTTACAATAACATATATGATTACTAAATTTACTCAGTTCTTAAAAATATTGACATGAGTTTATTTCTAACCTAATGTAACATCAAATATTGCATCATATGTTTAACCATATTGTCACATTCATAAATAATTTACGAGTAAACATTTTCATTTTTATAATATATGTTGCTTGAGTTTGGCATTTCAACATGAATATGAACAAAATATAGGACGAACACAGCCCAATTTTGTTAACTAACAGTTGCAAGTTTTTACTGATTCATTTAATTTAATTATTGTAGAACTTTCACATTCTTTAAATTACGAATTGCATCTATTGATTCCGAAAATATTATGAACAAGTTTGCAATTTAAGAGAAATGTGAAAATAATTCATTCTAATTGCGGTAACCAACTATTTTGGGACGGCGGCGGTATGATAATAGATATATAATGATTTACAATCTAAAATGATTTAAAATTAGATATTTTAGTACATTTCTTACATGTATGTACACAGTATATTACATGTTTTTGCATTTTGAAAAACAACTGGTAATAGTTTCAATTCAACAGTTAGTTGAAATTGATAACAAAAGTATATTTTAAAATTAAATGTTCATATACAATAAAACAGTCTATCGAGTAAAATAGGAGTGGAAAGTTATTTCCATAAAATAATACAAATATAGAAACTGGAAACTAACAGTACATATTTGTTATTAAATTGTCGTTCGTTTAAATTTTAGCTCATTAATCGGAGCTGAAAGAAAAGGTTACACAGCTGCTAAGGAAAGTATCCTCTGTTTGGAGGTGCATAATGGCTCATGGGACCCATTGGAACACAAAACTGTGCAGGAAACTGGACCATTGAACGCGAGGCGTAGATATCCGACTTAGGCTCGGGTTCTAAGTCATAATACAGACTTCCTTGCATCTGAACATAAAAACCCGGATTTTCATTTAATTTGCTTTATAAACAATTAAGCAGATATATAGTGTTTTTAATTACATCATAATTCCAAACCTGCGAAGCCCGGCTTCTTGGTCGCTTTGTCTGACGTTCATCAAACAAGTCATCAACAGTTGTATCTACAGTTTCCGCAGATCTGCGAGCAGACATAAGTGGTGGCGTCTCCATCATTGACGTTCCAATCAATTGTGGACTGGTGTGCATGCTCATGGGTTCATTTTGCTGCGAAAAAAATCAGCCATATCAACTTTTACTCTCTGAATGAGTTGTAACAGGATGATGACACTCTATACTGTCTAATGAATCCTTACCACGTATATATTCCCACCCATACTGGCTTCATTGCATTGTGCCCACCTCAGTCGATCATCCATGGAAAGATGCTGCTGGTACGGGTTTGTATTATTTTTACCCAAATAACTCAGCGCTTGAGTTGCCATTCCACCGAACAGAGTTCGTGACATGAGCGCTGCCTTTTGCTCTTCGCGTTTCCATTTACGGCTAAATTACATAACGTAAGCCGTCGACCAAACACATTAAAGTTTAATAATAAAAAACGTGTAACTATTACAGGCATTCATTTAATAGACATATTCTTCACTTACCTCCACATGCACAGGCAAGCAAGGGTGAGACCAATGATGACAACAGCAGATACTGACGCACCAATTGCCACGGCCAGAACCTCTCCGTCAATGTCGCATTGAGAGCCGTAATAGTTTCCAGCACATCTATTAATTTTAATTTCAGTATAAATTAATATGTTCATTTAATATATAATGTCCGCAAGTTAATTAAAGAAGAAAATGTTTTTGCTCAGAATATCGTACTTGCAAACTTTTTGACCATTTTCCACAAGACATTCTCCTCTGCCATTACAATAGGTTTTCCCATTACAGCTTTCACATTTGCGACCACTCCGTCTTTTGTCCTTTTCAAATGGATCCCCATAACCTGGTTCACATCTGCACTCAAACGATCCCAATGTGTTGACACATTTCGCTTTTGAATCACAGTCGTTCATATCTGAACTTTCACATTCGTCCAGATCTATACAAGACAAAATTAGTGGCAATTTAATTTATTTATAACTACATCCTTTAGAAAAGCAGGGATACACAGAAAACCGTTTATTAAAAAACCTTTTCAATCGAATTGACTATTCACGATTAATGATTCTGAATAGAATTTTATATATATTTTACAACAATAATTTTACTATGCATTAAAAGTAATAATTCGCACCTGTTATAGCGGCAACAGCAGAAATAGGTCCTTCAACCCAGAGCTGTGATTTACCAAAGTTGTTTCGGTTTCTTGTGAGCACTTGAATCATTTGCTTTTGCAAGTCTCGTTTTACTTGTGAGGGAGCTTGTTTCTGGTTTTCTTGAATGAGAACTGTCGTATTCACCACAGCATGACGTCCGTCAAAACCAATTGCTTCTAATTTTGATCCAACATATCCTGAACTAAGCGTGGTTTCACCCATCGCTGAATCCATCTGCAAAAAATGTTAGCATAGTATTCTTTAATTTGATTGTCGAGAAAAAATGGCACATTGCTCTCATGAATCTTCACGATAACTGACAATGGGAATTATTTTTACAGCAATTGCTCAGAAAATGTCAAGTTCAGACTTCGTTTTTATGCATGCCATCATAAACCATACGGTAGTTTTTCTATATACTAGGATTGCCGTTTACCCAAAAGTAAAACAGCATAATTCTGTAGGTCACATCATCTTTCATTTTTATTATCTGCAGAAAACGTGACAATAGCTTACCGCATGAATGGTTTCCCATTCCAATGTTTGATACAACTCTGAATTGGGATTAAAATAATCCGGACTGTACGTCAGCTTTTTATCCCCAAGCTTGTCCAATTTTATAGACAGGACTAATGACACGATTGCTATTGTATAAAAAATAAAGTACACATTATGTATGCTCCAAAATGTCCACATGAATTTTATATTTTTCAATAATTGTTTGTGAGAAATTGTATGTCTCGGTTACCTTTGCAAGGTTCTCTGTGCCTCCTTCTGGCGTACCCAGACCGGCACACGCAAGAAGAAACACCCGATTCTGTTCTGCAAACTTCCCCTTGGTCAGAATTGCAAGTTGAGTCGTCTCCAACTATGCATGTGTCAATTCTCACAGGGGGAATCGAAGGGCGTCTTGTATGCGGGCGCCTGATGAGATTTGGTAAGGCCTTTCCACCATTTGTACTACTAGGGCCGGTTATGCTCATTCCTCCAGATCCAGAAATTGAAAGTGATGTAGATACCGCTCGACTAGGGGCACTGCCACTTCCTGAATTCATTCCGAACAGAGTTTTGCCAGGAGGCTGTGGTAGCAGGGGTACTGGGTTTCCTACTGTGCCAACACCAATATTTTGATTCTGAGGCTTGTTCGAGGTAGCGCTAGTTGCAGGGGTGCTTTTGATACTTCCAGGGTGCTTCGCTATATCAACACTGACTACATCGGTGTTTTCAACAGGAAGAACATGGCCAACAGCTTTAGTGGCACCACCGGATCCTATAGCTGTCGGGGTATTTGGATGAAGGTTAAAGTAAGTACGCTTTCCGTCAATTGACACAAATTGTTCGGTTCCCGTGGGTTGAGTTATCACCAAGTCGTCTTTGTTAGGATCTTTTAAAGAAGAAAGAAATGAAATAATGACATTTTGTTTCATTATTCTACTACCGGTTTTAACAAAAGACTTGCAGCAATTTATGATTACCTGAGACCTGGAAAGGCTTGCCCGTTACTTTCCCACCGAAACTCTGCTTTGCAGTAACCGTTACATCAAAGATTTCTCCAACTTTACCATCGCCACCTGCCTCATCAACGGTAACCACTTCAACGCTACCATATCCCTTGGCATCACTTGGAGTAGGAGGACCGTCATTTATAACAATTCCTGGGGGAAAGTTAAACAATTTTACTGTATTCAGGAAGAAGAGATTTTACGAAGTAAATAAAACCAAACACTAATCGTACAATGCAATCTTCTCATTTCCTTTCATGTTCCTATCCCCGTGATATCATTTTAAGTAGTATGTAATTATATTTAAAAATTCTACAATTCCAATATAAATATTTAGTTCCTTGTTTTTGCTGTAACTTTAATTCAGTAATACTTTAATGAGCTAATCTTCATTGCCAAACACTCACCCGTATTTACAAGAATGAGTATTTCTTTTCTACCTATAAAATGTAATTAAGGATACATACCTGAAATTTCCTTTTGCTAATATTCTAAAGTTTACAATTGTACTTACATTTAATTAAGTATTTACGTGATAATATGTTGATTTGTTATTATTATGCAATACTATCTCGTTGTAATTTTACTAGCTTCAATTTCATTGTTGCATGATGGAATTTTCTGCAATACAGCTATTTCCGTTTTTACTAGAAAAGTAGCATGCAATACAAGAAGAGATGAAAGATATAGCAGTCTTTTCCCAGTCAATTCGGCATTCATCATTTCATATGATATAAGCAGTATAACGTTAACTGAAATGAAGATTTATATCTTTAAAATAAATTTAATTTCCAGTCCGTAAATACCAATGATTTACAGTTTTTAAATGTACGTGCAAAGAAATAACACAGTACCAAAAAAGCAGACTAATAACAATATGACCATTTCAAAATGATAAATGGTTGATCTTTTGAACTATATGCTTAGTCGATGTGCATTTCCGGCAATGGAAGACAAGCGACAAGATTATGACTACCCACTAGCACCTACTTATTTGCAGGATTTAAAACCAGCCAACTATGCTGTTTAGTCTTTGTTTAGATGAGCAATACCGGTTGGAGGAAAGCACCACCAAATGGTACTTACTAGCTCAGCAACAACATGATATTATGCTAAAGGTATGCTTCTGTGAAGACGTGTCTTGTCAGTTGCAAAATTGCATGGAATAATCGCTCGCTTGCATAATAGCATCCTGCGAAGCACAAGGTTTTTTGTTTGCTGCCATTATATTCGATATTTTAGTTAGCGATTTGAGACTTAAAACAGTTACAAGTTCATGAAGTCATTTACTGACAATGATGAAGATCCATCACATAATTTTTGCATGCACATTAATGTTATAAGTTTTTATATTTGTTTATTCCAAAAACACTAGGCTTTAAAAAGCTTTAGCTTTGATTTGTCTGTTCCGTTACTATTTATACATTTTGTATTGACAGTTAATGTTTTCGACTCATATATCTCAGCGAAATATTTAATTACTTAAGAGGTATTTACTGTTGACACCCTTGTTATGTATACCTAGTTATTTACATTGTGCCGTGCCCCTGCCCTTACGTAAGCAAGAAAACCATTATTAATGTTTTTGGGCTGATGAGTTCTGTGTTGGTTCGTAGTTGGTGCCCCCATAAAAAGTAAATACCTAGTATCTCTTGAAAAGGCTTGAAGTTGGAATTATTACTTCAAACATAATTGACGATTATGACAAAATAGGAAGCAAAAGGTAATTCAGGGAGTTTGTTTTTTAATTACCTACTTGTTTTGTTCATTAACCCCGAACATGATACGTGTAAAATGTTGAAAGACAGAAAATGCTCCGTGAACTTTCTCGTGTCGTAATGGCTTTTAAAGCAATTGTCATAATCATAATAAGGCCACTGCACCCATACTATTCTTCTTGTGGCCAGGACATCTCAGTGACTGTCACGTATAATGTTTCAGTTAGCTAATTAAGGTGAACTGATACTACCTTAATGTACATTGAATGAAGTGCACATGCAAAGTTTTTAAAAATTAAATTTTATGAAGTAGTAATATTGCATCGTCTTATTTAAACTTCTATAATCAACCAAAACCAAACAAAACAAAAAATTTAGCGATGCTTAGGTATTAATGCTGTGGACGTTTTTATGCTCATAGCTCTATAGCTCTATAGTCTAGTCATTTTTGCACAAACTAATTGAATTAAATTATTATTTGTTTTTTAACTCAATATTCTGCTATAAAAACGTTTTAATGTATTGATGGTCTGGTTAGAGGTGTAATCTTAGCAATTTGTGAAGTATTCGAAACTGCAAATGAATTACTTTTAGAATATACACGCTCATAATTAACAGATTATATGAGTAGATTAGCATGTAAAATTGTTTTCCGACAGAAGAGCTAACTGCTGAAGTCAATAAAAACTACACGATTTATCCATTTAGTTTCAGTATTATAATCAAAAAGTAGCATAAAGCCTCTGCCGGAAGTATTTACTTAATTATGACAGTCATGTACCAAATCAAAAGTATTAATGTCAACGCCGGCAACATTTCTTATTATCTTGTAAATATGTTAATGTACAATCCCAACGTACCTGGTCTTAGCGGTGGCGTCGGCAGAGAATGAATGCTCTGCGTGGTGAAACCAGGTTCGTTAGCAGGAGTCTGCTTTGTTGTTTGAAGCAACGTATTGAAATGCTGAACTTGTTTTCTCAGATTTGATTCCGGATGTGGAGTCTGATGATTTGTTGGAGATGGGAGATAAGTCGCGTCCGTGCTTAACTGCTGATGATGATGTGTTGATGTCGGTGACACCGGAACAATTTGTTGTGGATGCTCGACTGCTCCTCCTGGTGGGGCTGCAAGTTTAGTTACAATTTCAACCAAACCATTTTCAGTGTTGGTTTCCAGAACTAACGTAGGGTACAATGTATTCGCTGATGTTGGACGAATAAATGATTGATCGTTAGATTCTGATACTCCTGATTCGGCCCCAAGTTCAGAAAATTCAAAAACTGTTTCTTTATTGCTTCCAATTCTTCCTGAATCTGAATTTGACCAAGATGGTAGTTGTGAGTCTTCAGTAATCGTTGGTTCAAGATTTACTGGGGAGCTGAAACCACCAGGTTTCTTATTGCCTAACCGATCGGGTGCCGGACTCTCATTCCATTTTACCCCTTTTTGCACTCCTAAATCAAAGTCTACATTTGTGGTGAATCTCAAATCATCCTCTTCATCATCTTCCGGTCCTGTTGGTAAAGTCAATGATAATGGCGGAGGACGTGGTGAGCTTGATGCCCGATTGTGTTCCAACAATGCATTTTTATCTGCTGCAAGAAAATATGTCAAATTCCAAGATACAGTGATTGTTGTGAATGATGCGTATTATAATAATAAATTGCGTGTTTCATAATGATGACGCAGAAAGTAAATTCATCATCTCTTATTTTTGTGATACGTAGGTAAAATAATAGCATTTTTGTCACATTTAAAAATAGCAATTTATCAAAAAGCAATCTACATTACACATTATCTTTGCATAAAATTCGTCTTTCTAAAGAATCAAGTTGACACTTACCTTGACCATGCGACGGAATCGTAGTCAAAGCCGTGTTGCCGGTCTCACTATCTTCACCTGACAAACCAGTGGTGGTAATGGGCTTCCTGGTATTGCCACTATCATTAAAATTTAAATTAGATGTTGTACTGTACGGATTCCGAGTTCCGTTCTCATTAAAATTATCAGCATGATGTTGGTGATAATAAGGTCCTTTGTTGGACGTTGTCAAAGATGTTGATACTGTTGTCAACCCAGTGTTTCCATTATGATTAGATGCCGTTGTTGGCAATGAACTTGGTCTTTGTTGAGTCGGTGCATTACCACCGACGTATCTGTTATTGTTTCCGTTACTGTAAAACCCATTATTCTGTCTGTTATCATTATCGCTGTTCGGATTAAGATTATTCATATTACTGCCAGTGGTCACGTAAGATATTGGTGGCGTAGGAGGAGGCAATGGTTGTCTCAGGTTGAAGTTGCCATTGTTGTTGAAATTGTTGTTATTATTTGGGGGTGGTGGAGGAACAAGTTGCTCAGGTACAGGGACGCCTTGCTTGTACGGTGCTTCTGGTGACATTACGGGAACTTGGGACAACGGAAATGGTGGACCGAATCGGGTTTGATTTAATTTGAAGTCTGAATTAAGAGCTTCTAATGGAATCGCTTCGAAAGAACTTTGTTGTTGTGGTGGTTGTTGCGGGGAGGAATTTTGCGCACCCGCACTCAACGGAGGTCCCCTAGAATTGATTCGAGAGGGTTTGGCAGTTTGGAAAATTGGTTTGGTCGGATTGAACAGGTTATATGCGGTGCTTTGAGGCTGCCTTTGTGAGAATGGCACCTGAGGCGCAATCGCTGGTGCTCCTGCTGGTTGAGGATGATGAACTTTTCCACCTAAAAGCTTGACTATTCCATCGATAATATCTTGAACGTCGGGACTTGCCTTGCGAGAACTTCCTTCCTCAGAAGATTGTCCCAGTGTTGCTGCTAACAAAGCCTCAGACTTTCTGTTTCTCTGTGAGCCGGGAACGGTGGCATTATCTTCTCTTTCGTTCAGAGCTTCCGACTTGGGAAACATAATTCTACCTTTTCTGCTGCTCCCAGGCTGTTGCGATGAATCATCTTCATTATCATCAGGAATGCGCTTCCGCTTTGTTGCGAATAGACTAACTGGACCGACTTCCACCCGAGTACGATTTCTAATCCCTCGGAAGATTATAGTAGATCTGCTGGCCTCAGGAATATTTGTAGGATTTAATATGAGTTCTTCTTGATTTCTGTCTTCGTCTCCATCTCGTTCCGCATCGACGTATGCTTCAGCCTTTGCAGTATTTTCTAAACTACCGTCATTTTTTTGCTGGTCATTGAACGATTGTTGCTGTGAATGTAAATGATTGTCTTCTAGATGAGATTCTTTCTTTGGGAAAATTATGGGCTGGTAATCCGGTTCTATTTTTACAATAGCTGCAGAACGTTCCGAGAGTTTATGGCTTTTGAATCCGGTAGATAATTTGTCTGAAAAGATAAAAAGTAGGATAAATATTTTTGTTTAGAATTTCTTTTTATGGCTGGATTGTAAATATTATTTTATTACTTTAAACATGTATATAAATTTGTCACAAATTAAATAATTATACAATTTTCTAGACAATTTTCTACATTATTCAGTACTGTCAAACTATATGTGAAACTTCATACTCGTAAGTCGTAATACTTATAACATAAAAATTACATGACGGGGTTATTTTGAAGGATGGACAGATTGGAATTTTTATGTCATTGTTAATGTAGCAAATATCTGTATATGTCGTTATCTGGGTTTTAAAACTACTTGGCAGAATTCCTCCAATGTATGCATGTCACATGTACCAAAGGAATATTATTTTATGAACCAGACAAAATGTTAACAAGTGAGAATATTTGAGGAAATATGTTTTCGAAATCGGTAGATTGTGTTTACTCACATGCTGTGAGTAGAAAGCGGAAACACGTGAATTAAGTAGGCAAGCAATAAAGTGTGAAATAATTGTAGGGGAGAAAAATAGACAGTCGGATGACGAGATGTTTTTATTATTAGGCATATTTAATTCGTTAGACTTTCGAACATTTAGTCACAATCAATACACATAACTTTATGACACGAATTTCAATAAAATATAAGCTCTTAATTAGTCCTTATTCCTTTTTTAGGTGAAAGTATTTGAAAATGTGTGCAACTGTACAAGACATGTAACATGTATGATTTTGTACAAAATTTTGTACGCTGTACAAAAAACTAGTCTTTTGCTTTTAAATAATTTGGTATTACTCGAAAAAGCAATCGCGGAATTTTAACCAAAATAACTTTTTTATTGGAAAGCATCATATTAAGGTTTTTATGTTGCTAATTCCTCGCTTCCTGTTGTAAAAATTGTGTGCTTAGCTGCAGTTTAGTTTTTGATGGCACATAAATATTTTGTAATAGGTACTTGGTACTTATATATTTGAAATCTGGCAGCCGGAAAGACAGACAAAGATACAATAAAAATCAGAAATTTTATTTTATTTTCTATTTAAATGTATGATCTAGGCAGAGTTTATCAAAGTTTAATGTCGGTTATATGACAGCATAATAATATGATTTCAGAAACGACAATTTTATGAACAGAAATATAAATACAAGAAGTCTTTTTTAACGCTACCCATTTAAATCATCCATAATTTGTCAGTTTTTACTAGATTTCTTCTTGGTCTTCTGCACGTTAAGCAATGCGTGATTTTCTAATCAAAATTTTAAAATAGGACATACATACAAATATAAACAGATAATCCACATCCGACTTCGCGTAGCGAATATTATTGGAGATTGATTAATAGATCTGGCATAAATACCTAAGACATGTCTATGTACGTAGAAATAGTAGTTGTGCTATAAATATGCTGTATAATATTCCCCGTTCACAAGATCTGAGAGGAAATAGGAAGGAACGAGGTGAAGAACATTAACTATTAACTTCCTTTTACATTTAAAGCCAGCAAATAGTAGGTGTAGATGATGTATATGTTATAATAAATCTCTAATACTGTGGAATGCACAATGTATGGAACATTTTAGGTATTTACTGGATCTTGAGAATGGGCATCTTTAAACCCCACCTTCACATCTCAAATGTTTTAAGATAGATTTTTATAAGGTAACTGAACTGACGACGATGTGATAACGATAAGAAGAGTACTAAGCTAGGCATATCAATTTCTGGATATTCACGTGTTGCTTTACTAACGTGTAGGTTAAGGTCAAAACTGCCAAAACAAATCCGGTCTACGTATTTAATTGAACAGCCACACTCACGAGTTAAAAACCATAAAACGAAAGATAAAAAATTAAATAAAAGGCAAGTTGTATTTTCGTGTAAAGTCGAAAGTGCGAATAGTGCGAAACATTATTGCAATGATTTGCAGACAATCTTAATCTAATCATTTCCGTACCTCGTGCCATTCCTATCCAAGCAAAATTTTAAAAACATGGTGCTTTATGAGATTCTAATGAATAAATCGTTATATCTGAACAAAACGAAATTGAACTTGATTTCGTATTCGCATTCTTACACCCGTATTCTCCCATTGAAATAACTTTCATCTGTGTACGTGTTCTAATAAATAAAACTATTAATCTAGTTTACAAAGCCCATATGGCATAAGCTTAATTGCTGTGAATAAGATACGCAAATCGAAGATAGGCAGTAGGCACCCAAGGAAAGCAACTAGCAAAACAACATCAGTAATTCACATTTAAGTTGAGAAGTATGTGAAGTGCGCGGAGGACTGATCTACTATACAGAAAGAAGGTTTATAATCAATTGTAATAAAACTCTTGCATTTAATGAATAGTTTAATTATGAAATCATCATGTTGTTTGCTGTGAAGTATCTATTTCAGTACTGAAAATATTTACCCCATCTTTATTTTTCAAATACATAATGAAAAATGTTGAGGTAGTCTTGTAGTAATAATTGAAAGAGTAACAAACAACATTTTCTCAGAATATTCGGTTCAGCATAAAAGCGTAAAAATTTACGCGCACGTACAGAGATGATTATAAGTATTCATGAACTTATGATAGATACATAATTATTATGAAGTCTCGGTTAAGAGTATAAATTTACAACAAAAAGTGCATATAGCAATTATCTAATTAAAATAATCTATGGACAGAATACAAGGCTGTAATACTTTTAAATGGGTGTCGTGTGCAAGTGTTTATTAATAAAATAAAGGTGCTAGAGTATTTAAACGCTTGTGCAGGCTTAGAATAAAATCCGGCTTTCATCTTGCAAAACGATTTTAGTTCATCATAAAGAAGTAGTGCCTTTTCTTCTCGTATTTTGCCCCTTTCGTGTAATTAGAATCAGAATTAGCTGATTTGCACGTTTGATTGATTTGATGTGGCCCAGTAAAGCGATGGAGCCATTAAATTTAAAGAAGCGAAATA
>JAQFYG010002023.1:0-16250 GCA_034694325.1 Entomobrya corticalis
TTTCTTTACGAGGTAAATAGTAAAATTCACTGGCTAATTTTTTAAATGTTAGTTATGGACTAACTCAAAGTAAAATTGATTGTTATTATTGACTTATTCGTAGGAAGGACTTTTGGATCGCTATGAATGGCTTTTGTGGCTGATTGACATGTGCGATAAAACCAAATCCGTCGATGACTATGCGTGGCAACCACTGATTCCGCTTCTTTTATGCTATCTACCTGATATTGCTCAGTCAGAACTTCTGTCAAGGCGGATCACAACTTCTGCAGCAAAGAAACTTAGTGCAATGTTTACAGATCAGGATTTTATATTGTTGTCTCCTCTTGGAGGCAATCCACCTAGCCCCCCTGTTGGTGTTACGGAAAGACTACAATGTCCCTCTCATAGATCTACAATATTCGGATTAGCATCCGTAATTCAAGTGATATCCTTAGAATGTCCCACCTCGTTAGTGTACAACGCAAATCAAGCTGCTATAAACAACGAAGGAGGCCGCAACACAGTTCCAGGTGGCTCAGCTTTAGATATTCTTCCTATTCAACCCAGCATACTTCCAATGCCACCAAGATCAAATAATCACATTATTAGGGGACAATTAAGGGATGCTGAAAGTCAAATTATAGCACGAAGTCGTGCGGTAGAAGCAAAATGGAGTTGTGAGGAATGGCAGCAGTCATCTGCAGGAACGACACTTCAGAAAGTACTAACCGTTTTGGATGCCCTTGATAGACACAGTTTTGACAAGGTCGAGGCTGGCAGCTCTTTGGAAACTCTGTATTCAAAAATATTTCCCCTTCCTCCCAATAAAGACAACCCGGTGGAGTCAGATGCACCAGTAGTCATTCTTCTTTGTCAGTGGGCAGTGTGTTCACAGAGAACAGGAGAACATCGAGCTTTAGCAGTTGCGAGATTGTTGGAACAAAGGCAAACTGAAACTACCTCTTCGAACGATGGAGAACCGCCAATATTGGAGGGTCAAATACCCGGTATGGACGGTTTATCCTTAGAAGGATCAAAAAGTGGTAACGAGGGGACTCCTCTCGCTGAAGATATTCCGATGAATGGAAATGAAAGTGAAGGTGGCGGAAACGGAGAAACAAATATTGGAAGTGGACCTGCCAGTAACAATGGAGGAAATGGAGCTGAGTCTGAGGATTCCGTGGACGGATATACTACACCGATATATCACAACTTGCTTTACAAATTTTTGGACATTGATGCCCCTATTCTTGGTAAAACTGATATGAATATGTAGTTAAAATATAGCATTTAATATGAAAATAATTATCTATAACCGCTGAATTTATGATTCTACAGATGAAAATTCGCCTCGTAGCAAAACAACATTCTCATCTCTCGTGAATCTTTTTGGAGCGTTAATTAGACATGACATTTTCTCACATGATGCTTATTTGTGTGCCTTGGTGGCTAGAGGAGATTTGTCAAACGTTCCACAATCTTTGAGTAGTGCCAGTAGTATGCCACCGACATCTGTGCAGCCAATCAACAGTGTCGCAACACCAGGTCCTGCTTCGCAAGCCGGTCCAAATACTCCTGCCTCAGTTTCATCAGTAACACCTGGAACAACTCCTCATCACGATTTAGTTGATGACAGAGGTCCCTTGTTTCCACCACTGCCAAGAATACCTGAAGCCCATAACAGACAAACAGATTATGATGATCGTAATATTGACGATGATTTAGACTTGATTTTGCAACGAATCACTCAGGAGCAGCAAAATAATATGGATCAGGTGCTTATTGTATAAATTTGGATGCATTATATGGACAATAAACTTCAACTCCAGTTTTATGCTAATTTTTTTATTATACAGGTTGACTCTCCAAAGGATGACACTGTAGCTGGAGTGCCAGGATTCGGTTCAATCACTCAAAATACGCAGCAAAGCAACTCTACGACACCATTGATGACAGACGCCAACATTAAGAGCAGTGGTACTATAGGTGGAGGCAGTAGTACCAGTGGATCCTCTTCGGTACCGAATATGGAAGTATCTAAACAATCTCGTCATCGCCTATACGTAACTCATTTTCCGTTGCCACAAGACGAAAACTACCAACATGAGATAAACCAAAGACACATTCTTTTATACGGTTGTGGACGTGCCCGTGATGAAGCCCGACACATGGTGAAGAAAGTTTCCAAAGAGCTTGGGAAAATGTTCAGTAAAAAGTTTTCCTTCGACATATCGGATGGTAGCAGAGTAAAGAAACAATCCAAAAATGAAATTAACTTTGAGCAATTGCAAACGAGATTTGCTGGGTTGCCATATTTTGATCAACATGCGGTTACATCTGCAGCAGGGCAAAGTGCATTTGAAATGTTGGCTGCTTTTGGAGCAGGTATACTTGATTCAGACTTTTTAAAATCACAATTTAAAATAAAATATTTGCAACCGTGTTAGTAGTAATAATCCATTTATTTTATTTTACTAGGAAGAGGAAACTACCTTCCAACAGTCGAGCATGTGGCATACCTGACGGAGCTAATGGAGACATCACTACATATAACGGGGCTGATTGAATTGAGCATAAATATGCTGCGTGAGTTGCCAGAAATTGAATCACAGTT
The DNA here is from genome assembly GCA_034694325.1 of Entomobrya corticalis. Classification (NCBI taxonomy): domain Eukaryota; kingdom Metazoa; phylum Arthropoda; class Collembola; order Entomobryomorpha; family Entomobryidae; genus Entomobrya; species Entomobrya corticalis. The sequence continues at coordinate 2,597 of JAQFYG010002023.1, forward strand.
AAGTGCGAGAGTCAGTCCCATAGCTGCCACGTATACAACCTCTCTACAGCTGCAACTTGTTGCCGTACTCAGACGTTACCACTGTTCCCTCCTTCGTAAGTTGATTTAAAATTTTATTTTTCCGTTGTTCACGTATGACAAAATGTTAGGTCTGAATAAACAATATATTTTTCTGCAGTCGACACGGAATCGACGAACTTGGCGTGGGACAACCTTACAAGACTGATGCGTAGACTAACTTCTAATGTAGAGTGCACTTCAGCGGAACGATGTACTTTAGCCTATTTAACGGAATTACAAGCATGTTGTGGTGTACTTAGGTCCAAAAATATAACAGAGTATTTGACACCGACTGCTGCCAAACTGAGACAATCTCTTTGTAGTCCTGTTCAACCAGCGGAGTCTTCACACGAATGGAACAATGCTTTTATGACACAATGTCTCGATAATCCAAGACGAAAGGTACAAATTACATCTTGTAATACCCAAATAATATTTGATAATGATGGCCAAATATGTTGATTTTTTTCCTTCAAATGTTTGTTGTAGGTTGACAATTCCGTTATAAGACAGCTTTTAGAAAATCCAGGTTGTAGATATAGCTTCGTATGTAACGCGATTCTCAGTATATGTAATGAAGCGGACGCTGAGCGCCTCAACGATTTAGCTTCGCTTTGCGCTGACATGACAGCTGCGTGTCCTCCTCTGGCATCAGAATGGCTTGGTGTTTTACAGACATTATGCAGTCCATCAAGGCATGCTATTGCCTACGCCGACATGCTATCTGAATTGGATATAAAACATTTAAGTATTCATTCAAGTTTGGCTACACTAACAGCACTGTTAGTTGCACGTCAATGCTTTTCTCTCCAAGACTTTGTAATGCAGGCAGTCCCATCCCTCCTCAAGGCTTGGAATGAAGGTTAGTTTGCTTCCCAAAATTTGAAAATTATTAAAAACACCATTTCATTTTACAGAGTGTCATTAGATACAAGCTGATCCATGTTTTGAAAATATTTTTTAACGTTTGCAGGCAGGGGTCCAAATGATCCAGATACAGAAGCAGGGGCGCGATTGACTTGTCATTTGTTATTAAGCTTGTTTAAAATTCAAGATTTTGTGACATTAGTTGGCAATCCAAGCGTTCTACGTCTGAGCTGTGACAGACGACTGTTGTCAGCAACTCATAGCAGTGTTACATTGGGTGCCGTGCTTGCAGCTCTGAAGGCAATGCTTCTGTTAGCAGATGCCGCTGGAACAGGGGAACGGCGAAGGGATCAGAGGATACCTGGAATTGCAGGGGAATTAAGTATCAGCCACATTTTGGGAACATCAGATGTTCCTTCTGAACGCAACAATCCATCAGACGCTATAAGGTACATAATGAGTTCATGAAAAATATGTGACGGTAACAATAAATATCTTAGTCTCACCAATTGATAATTATTTTTATTAATAGAGGGGAGCCAAGGACCCTAGCTAGTTTTGCATTTAGCGCCTTACACCAAATGTGTGGAGAACTTTGGGTCCGTCAGCGCTGTCTTCAAAATCCAGACGATTTATGCAACCAAGAAATGCTTTTAGACCCGATTGTATCACCCAAGCAAGCTCAAAGATTGCTATACATGATCTGCTATCCTGAACTACCTGTACCTGAAGAAAATTTGGATGCTCGAACACATATACCTAGAATCTTGGAAGGATTGAATCAATGGAACATACGAGAAGCTTGGCTTGCACTCACTCTACAAAATAAACAATTGAATTCCAGTCCAGTAGAATATCAGACATGGTTGGATATTGTTGCTCGTGCCGCTTTGGATGTATTTCATTTAGGATCGGAAGATGGTCAAGAATTCGCCATTCCAAGCTCCGCTGCACCCTCTCCAGCTCCAGGAAAAAGTCCACGCTCAGGAAAAAAGACACAGCAACAAAATCAAGTTGTGGAGCAAATAGCAAAAACTCCGCCGAGCAGTTTTAACGCTGCTTCCGTAGGCAGTCAGTCCAGTGCAGCGGGTTTGAGTGTAACAGTAAATGGCATTGATGGCAACAAAGATAATACAAATATGGATGGCGACGGCACAAATAATAACCTTTTAGGAGATGGAAGTTACGGATGGATAGCCAACGCTCAATGGTTGATTGCTCCATTAGTTGCAAAGCTTAGTGGTTTTGTACAAGGACGAGTACTTCGTCATGCCGGTAATTAAAATTAGTTGTTTTTGTATGCATGAAAATTAAAAATTTTAAAGCGTAGATAGGATTTTTAAATATATCTTCCAATTGTACTGTATAATTCTACAGGCACTGTATTGGAAAACACCTTGTGGCCCAAAAACTATGGGAAGAGCAAAAATTCTGCCAATACGAATACAAATACGAGTGGTGTCGGTTCAAGTAGTCTTCATGCTCATTTACCGTTCTTGGCGTTAGTTCTAACTTGCCTTCGGGGTCAGGACGAGCAACGAGAAGGACTGTTAGCGTCCCTATTGAATCAATTTACTCAGCTCTTGAGCTATGCCAAAGACAGGGTAAGTAAAAATTATGGAGAAAGTTTGGAAAGTGGAGGAGTTTTTTAATATCCATACAGTGTATAAAGTCCAATTAATTAATAACGTTAAAAAAATCTTTATAGGATTTTGATCTCAGATCGGATGTCCTCAGAGATGCCATTAGACTTCGCCTTAGTTTGGTCGGTGGAATGTTTGATGCTGTGCAAAGGAGTAGCACAGCTACAGCCGAATGGGCGGTTGTACTAACTCAATTAGTCACTCATGGAGTAGTAGATTTCAATAATAATAGGTATGATGAATTGTATCACATAATTATTTTACCAATTCATGATATAAATTAGTTCATAGTGTTAAATATTAACTTCATTACGTGATTTTAGTGATTTATTTCCTACCATTGTGGATATGGTCACAGCTCTTGTTCATTCCACTCAAATAGCCGAACCCGGAGATAGAGTAGAAGAAATGAAGAAACAAAATATGAATCTGGTGAAAAAGCTTAAAAAGGTAAATTAAATTCTTGTATACATATAAGGTACAGTCTCATGCAAATAAAGTAAAAACTAAATAATTATTTGCTCTTGTAATTTTGTAGGAACTGTCAGATCGTGATTCGATTTCAATTAAGCCCCTTCGGCAATTACTTCCATTTTCCAAGGTACAAACCGATGTGCTTGTCACACAAGCAACGTCCATGATCATTGATTCCAAAGGAAATCGAGTTCCAAGCTTTGAATTTGTTGACAAAAAGCCGGTGAGAATAAATAAATCAGCTGAATTATACATAATTTTCAGTAAGCATCAACATTATAAAAACCACAGCATAAAACAAAAAAATTAATTTTCAATAATTTTAGGGACTTCAAGTTTGGGAGAAGCAAAGAGTTAGTCCATGGGAAATTATAGAGTGTCAAAGAAATCCTGCTCCACTGTCGTGGGCATGGTTTGGAGCTGTGAAAATGGAGCGAAAAAATCTTCGATACGAAGAGACGCATAGATTACTAAAATATCATACTCATAGTTTAGTCAAACCTTCACCTCATTTCTTAGAACCGGTGCCACTTCCCCCCGAGGAGATCGATGTGAAACCTGAAATTAAGGAGGAAATCATAAAACCAGATACTCCTCTTTCAGACCAAAGTCCAAGAACAATTGGACCTCCCATATTGGGTCGGAACAATAAACCTAAGGCTCCTCGTAAGCGAAGATCAAAGCAACAGCAACCACCACAGCCCCCACAACCATCCGCAACACAAACTGCTGTGGAAGCTGTAGCCGCAGTAGTTATCGCTCAGCGTCAACAACAACACCAGCAACAACAGGCTCAGCAGCAAGCACAACAGCAGGCCCAACAACAAGCCCAGCAGCAACAACAACAACAGGCACAACAGCAAGCCCAGCAGCAGGCCCAACAACAACAGCAACAATCTCAACCGCAACCACCGCCGCCACCTCCAACAATCAGTCCTGCCCTACCACCACCCACCTTACCTTCAGTCTCAAATGCTGTATGTGCCTCATAAATTTATACTGTTCTCGTATCGTTATAAGATAAGAAATAACATTGAGATTTCTACTTTCAGCCAACTCCTTTCACGGGCCCTTCTATGGGAAACCAATTACCACCACCTGTACCAAGTCAAGCACCGCCACCGCCAAATTATACTCCTGCACCACCACCCTCACAGTGGAGTTACAATGGTCAGCAACCTCAACCCCCGCAGCAGCCATTCTTTCCTAACCAACAACAAGTTCCACCAGGTAACGTTTAGATTGATTAAATATTACATTTCTATAATTAGTTGTACACATTACCTGACGTTTTTGATATAGATTCTATGAATATTGTTTAATTTTAACTTCATAATTGTATAATAGGTACCGGTCGACCTCAAATTAACCAACATTTGAAGCAATCTCTCCAACACATTGTAAGAGCTCGTCACGCGCCGGCCACATCAGCAGCCCCTGGAGCAACAAATCAGTTTCAGCAGTTTCCTCAAGGGCCACCGGCCGGTCCTCCTGGACCCGGCCCACGTCATCAGAATATACTGCGACAACAATTACGAGGTCCGACTCCAACATCAGGCCCTCTACAAAACCAAGGGTTCCAAGGACAACCTGTAATGCAGACTAATCAAGGTGTGATGTTCCAGCAGCAACCAGTTCCCGGCCAAGGTATAAGCGTTAACCGTCACAGAAAAGTAAATGTAATCGCTGCAGAAATAGCGATAAGCTCAGAAGTAATTTTGTTTATTTTGTGTAGGAATGAATCAAAATTACGGCTACAATCAGTCTTCCATGGGCTCTCAAGGTCAACCTGTTCCAGGGGCAGGACCACAAGGCAATACTGGTCCTGGTCCTGGAATGATGCCTCCACAACAGCAACAAATGAATACAATGATGGGCCAACGTGGACCAGTACCGGTACAAGAAATGGGAGGGTTTATGTCAGGAGGCCCTCAGGGGAGTGGGCAAATTAGAGGCATGGGTCAACGTCCTCCAGGCTTTATGCAGGGAAATCCGCAGAGCGGACCTGGAAACCCAATGAACACTATGCAAGGTGGTTACCGACGCCCACCAATGGGACAAATGGTTCAGTCTGGGCAACTTGGAGGACCCGGTCAGATGGGGCCTGGTCCACAACCTTCTGGTCAAATGGGACAACCCGTGCATGGGCAAATGGTTCAAGGCATGCAAAATCCTGGAATGGTTCAAGGTGGCATGGGTGGCCCAGGAATGAATCCAAATATGGTACAACAGGGACAAATGGGACAACCAGGTATGCAAAACCCTGGTATGGTGCCCGACCAGCGTATGCGACAATTTGCCGCTATGCAGCAACAGCAAAATCATCCTCAACAACAACAAGGTATGGGCATGGGACCTAGAATGCACTTTCAAAATCAACAAGGCAGTTTTCAATAACAGTAATCTCTAAATTAGGATCCTTTTTGTTATAAGAAAATGATAAATTGCAAAGGTATTATTTTGTCAGAGTTTATTGAAGGTGATGGTACATAATATTTACAAAAATGTTCGAACGTGTTATACTGAATGTGAGTACTTTTATTTTTTATCAAATTGTTATTATTATACCTAGTATTACGCGCACACAATATAACAATTATTGTTGCCTCGAATTTCTGATTTTCAATACGGTTTTAATAAATTATTTATACAAGTAAAACCGATTTCAAAACGTTTTTGCAACATAACTTATTGATAGCCTGCATTGTGCATACTTGCGTAGTTTGTGCATCCTTTGTACATGTCTTTAATATAACTAAATTAATATACTATCGGAATTGTGGTAGCATAAACGTTCTTCTCAGCCATTTTGGTATCAAATCTGTAAAAGTTCTCGCGACTAGTGAGTAAATGTCAAAAGGACAGCTATCGTACAATTTGTCGCAATTCTCCCCATCTAAGCCCAATACGATTGCCTCCCGATGTCGTTCCGTAACATTGGTCAGCATTTTACTGAAATGGTGTTATTTTCAAAATAATTTTAATCAATCTCTCAATTAAATTCCCAAATTAGATTATTGAATTTTAGTTATTTAAAATACACTAACCTGAACACTCTGAAAAGCGGAACTGAAACTTCTGGCAATGAGCGCAAGCTGGAATGAGCGTAGCATAAAGTCATCTCTTGACAGCTCAACTCTTCGTTTATTCGCTCTGGGGTAAATTGGAACACGGCTTCGTTAAACTCAGGATATTCCCATTGGTATTGAATTACTTTTCGAACTAGTGGAGTCGCAATACTTCTCGGAGATGCGCTGGCAGCTGGGTCCTTTCCAACGGTATCCCATTGTTCTGCAGCCTTTCCTAACGCCCCAATAAAGCTGTCATCTCCTATCCCCAGAACGTACTTTTGAGATGGTCTAATTAAGCAGATACAAATGAGAATTTTTCACTTTACCATACAGTTAATTAATGCCTTACTATACTATTTAAAATATCTACTATTGGATTGCAATTCTAGCGGAAATCTATGAAAATGTTAGATCACTTACACTCCAAACATGTATCCAAATGGACTGGTGATGACACCAAAGAACAGAATATACAAAAGTGATAATCCTAAAAATGTTGATAAAAATGGACTCAGAGAAACAGGTCTATTCCAAATGTTGGCAATGTCCCATGGAATGGCAACCTGCATTCCCATCATCATGGGTTGAACATATTGATCTTTCGATTCCACAAAGACTGGCAAAAATACCAGAAACAGAGTAGAAATCAATCGTACAAAATTCAAAATGTTATACATTTTGTCTTATTTTTTGGATAGAATCAATTCAGTGATTATGATGAGAATGCTAACTTCACACTGAAAGTGTGGGAACTGAATGATCATCCCAATACATAACTATTAAAAACTTAAATTGAAAAGAACTGTTTAATTCATAATTGAGTTTCAGAATTATCATCATCGAGGGAAATTTTACATTTTAGTCGTTATCTGTATTACTCAATTTTCTCATGATTCACCCATTTGAAGAGCTCCCTACTCATTAGCTTAATGATTTTTTTCAATCATCCCTTATTATGCCACCTAAGATGTCCATTGTAAAGGGTGCTTACGGTATGCCTGAGTTTTACTGATGAAGCTTGCATAGTTCATATTCAATAGGAAAAGTACCCAAAACTGATTGTGTGGTTAATTGTTTATTTTGGAAAGAGAACCGTTTGATCTCATTGAATTTCGAAACAGTTATGTATCTTGCACTTTAATTAGCTGGACAATGACCATGTAGATTTTATGTTCATACTTAAATTATTGGTCAGACAGAAAAGTCTTAGTCTTTCATCTGTTTTAAAACTAAAAGTGGAAAAAATATTTGCTTACATTCGTCAAGAGTTGCATCATAAAATCACAGTGCACCAAAATGTTTCGTTTGGGGCATCATGAAATACTTCTTGTGACTGCCTGCATTCTTATATTATGTGCCAATCCTACAGCTCAACAAACTAATTGTGAACCTGTGAATGTTGGGCTAATTGCTGCCATACCATGGGACATTTCGAACACCCTAAGAGCGCCTATCGGGGGACCAGTATCTTTGGCGTTATCTGTGGTTATGGCGTTGATTTTACTTTTCGGTTTTCTTCTTGCCCCTGTAAACTATATACTAGGATATCCTTCAAGAATATATCATCCTGCACGACGTCCTGGTCTGATTAGTGACTTTCTATACAGTGATCCGAAAAATCCACTTGAAGAACTGGCAACAATAGTTACTTCTCTAACAGACGGTAGGGCTGAAGACATCTTACCAGATTTAAGTGACGCATCAGAATCGAGGAGTTTTTCTCTTAGAAATAATCTGAATAACACAAGAAACCTTGCAATTATCGATAATGCTGTTGAGGGAAATGAGACCAATACGTTTCCCGATTTTATCTCAAGTGCATTCTTTCTCATTCCGGAGGAAAATATTGAATGTCGAAAATTGATTGTGTGTCACGCTCATGGATTTCTAACGATATTCCCCAACAGATTTGCCAAGTTCATCCGATTTTTTAGGTAGTTTGAAATCACGTGGCATACATATATCTGTACATTAAATCATTAAATTAGCATAATATACATGATTCTCTACCTATGAATGAAAGTTATGAGATTACTGTTTTTGTATCTTTAATTATAGCAAAAGACTGGCGTCAATACCACATGAATACCAATCTGCCGTTGTCCTCGGTCTGAACAACCAAGCTGAATGTCAAAACGTTTTCAAATGTTCCAAAAACATTTCCGTTCTGTTGAAAGATGTTCTCTATAACCTTTTGTCTTCTAAAACAAAGGAATTTTGGAAATTGCAAAAGCTTTTCTAATATCACTGCACTTTTTGTATTTATCTTTAGTATTTTATTTGCCGAATAAATAGTGTTACCGGAACATAATTTGACATAGTTTATTATGCATGCAAAAAAGCTTGCACCATCTGATACGATCGCGTTGACGAATGGGAAGAGCCAATGCCGTTGATTGACCTACTGACACATCGTTTCATTTTGACAGACTTCGTAGAAGTACTATCCCTGATCCCTCAGTATATGTTTATTTACCTATCTTCTATAGATTCAAAATTATATGATAAGCTATTCGTCGACATTTTAAAAAGTATCATCTTGCCAGCCGATTTTATTAATAAGCTAAAAGTAATCGTTTCAAAACATGAAACGGGCATGCTTTTTAATATTGAATTCATGTCTCTCCGTCTTATCAATTAGACGATGGGGCATATTATTTTGCAAGCTTTAGAGGGGAGTCACCACTAGTCACCCACCAGTGCATGAATAATTCATGTCATGAAACGATGAACCGAGTTATTTTTCTTCATCAAGCTGTTCATCGACAAATATTAAATTCTATCGGGACTGGGACTTGGGACAAGTCTCTAGAAATCATGCATGTAGACGCAATATAGTATCAAAGATATTTTTTCATGCTTTCTTTTTCCAAAATTGTTATTTGACTTTAGAGATCCTTTTTACATCTTTTCCGTGTAATTAAATTTTATATCAGCAGTTGTTTTCTAACTTTACGACAATAATTTCTCCCACATTTTCCCTTCAAATTTTGTGTAGTAAATTTTTAAAGGCTTTTTCTTATTATAATTAGTAATTACCTAAAAACTATCAGAAGTAAATACACAAAAACAGTTGTTTTTGCCAATAAGTTATGGTAAGTTTTAAAATTACTTTATTGATTTCTTTCTTTATTACCAATTAATTTTGGACTTGTGCTTGGTGGATCTTCCATTTGTATAAGCTAGCGACTAGCGACGCTTCTGCACTTATCCCTCCCTGCAAACAAAATATTTTTACGACAAAGATGATCATCGCTGTTACACCGTGAAATGAAATGCACACGTACATTTATTAATCTGCAACATGTCGATACGTTAACATCACGTCCACGTCCGTCGTAGAATATATATAACTTTCATTTTGTTATTCTTCGCATGTACCATGATCACATATCGCACGAACGCATGATTCAGATTTCTAATGATGAACGAATGGTGTGTTTGATGCAAATCGGAAGTTCAGAAAAATCGAATATGTTCACGTCAATACGTAAATGAGTACCATAGATTGACCGTCTGTGGGACCACACAGTTAACTACTCATTGTCAGCTTTAAAAAAACAATGTTCATTATCGGATTCATCAACACACGGGTTCACAATGCCAAACTCGCAGACTACTCACGCATAATAAATAACTAAAGAATCTTCCGATGCTTTTGATTTCGATGATAATAAACTATAAATAATATACCTACTTATGTTCTTACAATGTAGACATAGGGCTCGGGTAAACATAAACATAAAATCTTAAGCTTGACCTCAACCTTTCGATCATGTACATATAGCTATTATTTGAATCCTTTTTTAATTCGTTGTCTTACGAATATGATGTCGGGGTGACCAATTATTGTAGAAAACAACTTGACGTCCCGTCCAGACTAACGTACAGCTTGCAGTAAGATGGCATTCATACATTCATCATATATTTATATTATATACGAATATAATAATATAAGAAATTTGCATCCTCCTGTGAGATGTTACAGAATTTTCTGCAATTTTAATTTCATTTACCAATATTGAATATCATTTGGTAAAAACTTTCCTGGTAGCTTCCACCCTAATTCCTTGACAGTAACGTGTCCTTGTTGACTATAACTATAATGCTAACAATGAATATTACGCTTTTAGATGATGATGAGATGGATGATACTATTTTTAACGTTTGCAATCTCAGAATTTTAAAGGATGTACACCCCGGTGGTGTCTCCGTATAAATTACAACGACCCAATTTGCAATCGGTCATTTATTCCTTACCTTTCTGCAAGACAAGTACAAAGTTCTAGTGCAAGTTTGTCAACTTCCTGTACATTCGGATTTCTATAAGCAAATGTTAAAATAAGCTTGGTTTCTAGAAAATATTATTTGTTTAGAATTGGCGTGGGAAAGAAATTAGCAAATATACAATCTTTAGAAATTTTCCAGTTATAATTTAGAATGAAAGGGTTCAGTAGAAACGTGTTTATTGTGTACTCAAGTGCATTCATATTGCTTTCATTTGCCTTCATATCAGCAGAATGTAAAACTGGACGTTCCAGAGTGCCCCAGAGTCAGAGCACTTCTAGAGTTGCCACTTCAGATGCTCCAACTAATGTGTTCTACTCATTTGCCAAAAGTTTAGCGACGGAAGCTTTGTCACAGTTTAAAGAAACTGCCAGAAGGAACCCTCGACTCGGATTTAACATAACTATGTTGGTTCCAGGATTAATTGCCAATATGACAAATCCAAATAATTTCACTCTCCCTAGTATTCCTGGTGCTGGTAACTTCTTGGGTGCAACTACACAGTTGGGAATCATTGGTGTAAGTTTTTGTAAATCTTTTTGATGTGATATTGACGAATCTCATTTAAATTACTCTTTCATTGTATAATTCCGCTAATTTTATAATGACAGATAAAAGGAGGCATTCTAGGAATCAAGGCGGCTATAGTCCAGGCAATTGTGCTGATTCTTGTCCTCGTCTTCTTACTTACGGGGATCGCCTATTTTGCATGCAACATTGGCATCATCAGTTGCAGCAATTTAGGAGGCAGTCTTTCTAATCTTGGGGGTGGATTGGGAAATACACCGCTTGCAGGAGTTAACCCCTTCTCAAGGTACTTTAAATTTTCACTCTTGTCAAAATTTTATCATTACTTCATGTACTAATTTGACATTACCTTCAACTCATTTCAGAGCTGGATACGATTACCATCATAATCTTCAAAGAAGCACCTCAGCAGTTTACAACGCCATAGATGATGGACAGAAAAAATATACGTGATTCTGTTACTCTTCTTAATAAAATACATTTTTATTTTTAGTTGAGCTTGAAATGTATCCAATGATAAATGATTGTATATACACAATATATATTATTTTCTTAGAATATAATGATATTTATGACTTGGGGTGATCTGATACTTTTACTCTTTTGCTGAGTGGTTCACTTTTATTATTTATTTCCTGCTAAAATATTATATACTTTCTGTTTAGTAAAAATAATTTTAAAATAACATTATTTATCCAAATAAAAACAAATGAGCAAATTGATTTTGACTCCAGAAGAATTCGAAATCAATAATATAACATTATATGCATCAATCAAATTGATCAGAATTCGTTCTATCTTATGGAGTTCATCCTGATGATGACGCAATGATCAGTGATTGAGAGCATTTACGTTTTTTTCATTCATGTAAGCACATGAACATTGCCCACTTCACACTTCACACTTTGTTTACATCTCAAAATACATCTGGTAAATCAGTTTAAGATACTCTGATGCACAAATAGTGTAGGTTGTTTAGACAAAACTTTAATATTTTACCAAACATGTATGTCTTCATACTTGATAAATACACGCATTTAAATGTTAGTACCGACCACCAAATATAGTTATAAGAACAAACAAGCATTTTTTTAGCATTTTGTAGCATATTTACATTTGACCAAGCGTCATGTCCTCTCATCTCTGAATTAAAAAGCCAAAAATATGTAACCAGCTCGACTTGAAGAGAGTTAATGTCATTCTTGTACCAAATAGGATAGAAAGTCATTTTAAAGGTCCTTACTCAGAAAAACATTACTTTTCATGACAGTAAATCGTAAATCCCAAATGCAATGCCATGATTATGACGGTATAACTGCCAACTGCAGCACTGACTCTAAACTGCTATACAAACATATAATAGAAATCAAAAGTCAAGCTCCTTCTGCCTTCTTTCCTCTAAAAAACGCTGTACTCTTGGCAAAAAATCATTTCTAAAAGTCTTCACAAAATAATTCCTTTGCTCATCCTTTTGATGAGTATTATTCCATTATATCATCTATAGAAGCATATTAATGTAAATTTGCACCATTCATACCACACTTTTTTTTACTAAAGAATGAAGCTACTTGCTCCTGTGACATTGGGAGCATATCTTTGTCTGTGGAGATCAAACTATGGATAGGATATATTCATTATGATTATGTGCCAGTAGTATAAATGTACAAAAGCCCAACTTCAAAACACCACCACCACCACCATCAGAGCAGGTTTCAGGTTTGGTAAACATCAATATTATTATTCGCCTTTTCCTTTCCTCACAATGTTATGTGGTTTTTGTGTTATTGTTGGCTTTGGTTTATGGTAGTAGTGCCACATATATAAGACCAATTGATATAATATATGAGTGAAAATGTAAATGAGCATTTTACAATATTTACCTAATTGTGAATTCACAGAGATGAAACAGAAACATCATCTCATCATTCCAAGCTACTGAATCATTTTAAAAATTTCAATGGCCCCATTACATTTTAAAGATATGATGTGCCTAAATTAACTCGCTCATTGGTATTAATGTAGTATTACGATTATTGTTATTATATATTATATTATTATTATTGCTGTTATTAAATATTCCTTTTAAACTTGTGCATATGTACGACTGTTTCTTTTCAAATATTATGTGATGCACTCCTTTTTATGCTATATTGAAGTGAATTGTGCAGGAGTAGCAAACTTGCTAAGAAAGGCACCATTAAAGTACCAAAAAAATACAAGATAAAAATAATCTATTAGAAAATTGTAGACAGTACATTCAACATTATATTTATACATTATAATTTATAAATATACTATATTGCACTTACTTTCTGCTGGTTAAATTACAATTGTAAACTCACATTTTTATATTTTTGTTTAAAATGATTCCATCTAAACATGCAATGTATTGTAAAAAAAATTTCTAGGGTAGATGTGTATTATGATTAAATTATTAAACAACACCCATCATGTGAGTGTGAAATGTAGTTAGATAATGTTATTCAGTTATTCGTGCGTTTTGCAGATTTTGAAGAAAAAAAGTGTGGTACAACAGGTGAAGTTTCTTATTTAATTACAAACTATTAATATAAATCGCATTCGATTTCAAGAAGAAAAAATGCGAGCACGAAAAAATATCGAACTTTGAAATGCCTTAATTAAAAAGTAAAGAACCTGTTCCAATTTCTTAACGATTTCGGCCTAATTATCCATTTTTTAACATTTAATTAATTATAATTATTT
>JAQFYG010002024.1:0-16244 GCA_034694325.1 Entomobrya corticalis
TCGTGCAGTACATATAGGCCTTCTTCTGGGTTCATCCGCAATATGCACAATCTATCCAATTCACAAAAATAGTCAATATATTAAATATATTTTAGCGTTTGCTAAACGTTTAAATTGAAAGAGTATTTTTTTAAAAATAATACAGTTTTCTCGTTTAATTCTTTAAAATGTAGTCTGTGTTACCTCATCAGCAACAACAGCGCGATTGCGACCAGCCCTAATAGGCGCATCCGGAGCAACGCCGGCTGCCTCAGGCACCTCCAACTGCGCGCACACCAACAGCACCGGGATTCGCACCGCCTTCACCCCCGGCACCAACCAAAACACCGACATTCACATCACCATCTCCGCCCACACCCGCAGCAGGGCCCGCACCTCCGCCCACAGCAGCAAGTAGCTCCTGAATTTGCAAACTTTGAACTCGAACAATATCTTCGAGGGAATCAATTCTGGCCGAGCATGGACAATCACATGGAGCTGGCGCATCTCTTTCATTGTCATTTCCACCAATGGGAACGCGTCGATTTCGCAAATTTCTTGCCATCTTCAATCTTATTCTTCAATATTCTAATTCTAACCACAGACCACACTAATTTACTTACACAGTTGTAATTTAGTATAATGAATTTAATTAATTTCTCAAAGTAAAAGTTTCGGCAAATATATGTAATCCTACTTGACAATATACAAACCTGAGTATATTATGCCCTCTTCGCACGATTAATTCATCACTAACAAAAATTCCAAAGTCCAGATTCAAACACCAAAATCACAAAATATTATGTGCAACAATAACTTAAAGTTTAATATAACTGATAAAAACAGGTAAAATTACAAATCTTTTATATTTTTTTAAAGAAGGCTAGCTAATTTCATGTGACCGTGATAATTAATTAACTTTTAATTATAGCAGCACTGATATTTTGCACACAGAAAACTACAATTAGTTTATTTGTATAAACAGTATATTTTTACATTCTTCTGCATTTTTGACATGTGTATGCAGTATAAAGTTTCAGTGATAAAGAGAAAGTAACAGGTGGTTTTGGAATTTTATCCTATGAATACAGATTGCATAAAAATATCGCTACTCAGTTTTCCAATGAGAAATAATAGGTTCGGCAACTTTTTGTTTTGTCCTCTGCGTCTGTCCGTCCGTGTCTAACCTAACTTAATCTGCCGTTTTTTATTTTGCTCCCTTTTACAAAAACAACAGAATCGATTTCCTCCATATCATTGTTTTCAGCTTCAGCTACGTGGTCTGCTGATTTGTTGTTTCGTAGCACATTTTTCCTGGTCGCTCCATTTTTATTTAGTTTGTACACTGGAAGGACCGGTTTCTACCTTTCAAAAAATCTCTTTCTCTCTCAAAAGAATTTACCTGCTGCCAGGTGGACTCACCACCTGAAATTATAATTGCAATGCTTGACCATTTGCTGCTCCAACATTACCACCCTTTTCTCATTCTTTACTTTCCTAAAAAAAATCAATTTCCATTTTGGTGATCCAGTTTGTATCCAGTCCGTATCGTATCATTTTTGACTTGATACACCAAGAAATTGGCACTCTTTTCTTTAATTTGTGTAGTCGTAACTTATTTTAAAAATAAACATGTTAATTTTACTGATGTTAGCCGCAAATTTATTCTTTTACAACACATAAAAAACAAGTTACTGAATTCCGTCAAATTGAAGTGTTAAGTTATAAAACGGAAACCTAACTAATTATTATGTGCAACCTTTATTACTTTAGTATTTTAGCATTGCAACGTATTTGTTTTTAGATAATTTTAAAAAATTGATAAAACGGTTTTTTAATTCTATAAAAAAACCTTTTCCAGATTCAAGACATTCCAACAATTCATAATTTGTATACTATCATAATACAAAGAATTAGGTTGTTCACAAGAAGAAGAATGCGCATATAAATCCTTATTTTTTGGGTGGTTTCTCATCATCACAAATGGGACTGATCTCTATTTTCTTTATTGAACAAATAAAATAAATGTATTTTAATTTCAATCGGCCTGTTTACCACTTTTGTGTATGAATTTAATAAATTTCACCCACTTTTGAATGCTATTATGAAACATAAATTTCATATAAAATAATGTAATCACGTTAGCATCAAATTACATAATATTTGATTCTTAAATTAAATTTCCCCAAAAAACCCATGGATGGACTTTGTCATTTACAACCAGTTTATTATTATTTTTAATGATCTTACTTTATTACCTATTAAATTATTGTTTAGACTAAACTGCCTGACAGTGTGCTAATTTGTCAAGCTCTTTATTCTCTACTAAAAAGTTTTAATCATTTTAAGTTTATATAATATTGACAATATGATGTGTTTTGTTTGCTGAAAAAAATATTGGGAAGAATCGCCGCATATCTCCTTCAAATTATTTACGTATATATCCACTGGGAGTCTTTGTAGAGTAGGTAGCAGCAATAATTTTATGTTTTTGAATTCATGCAAACAACAAAGCAAAGAAATCAGGAATTTGTACAAAACGACATTTTTTCTTGCTTCATTCTTCAAGACAACATGAGATGTTTACCTGTTGAGCTCTTGCCTTTTTTGTTGCATCAAACTGCATGAAGCAGAATACCGTAAAAATGTAAAGTTTTTTCCTGAAGAGCAGAACTGATATTCCTTCTGTAAACATTATTTTCATCTTTTGATGTTCTTGCTATTCACTGTTTTTGTTTCAAAGAAAAAAGGCAAAAAGGAAGGGCATGTAAACTTTCATGAGCAGAAGTTCAGAATTTCAGTTCTCAAAGAGCTGTGTGTGTATCACATCATCATTCACTGCCATTCAGTCATCTACCTGTTGAGTTCTTTATTTGTTGCATCAAAATGGATGAAGCAGAATACATTCTAAATGTGAAGTTATGCTGAGCTTAGCTGATATCCTATGTTTTTATTTTCTTCTGTCCATGTTCCTGCTCCTGATTGTGTTTCAAAGAATAGGTAAGGAGGAAAGACAAGTAAACTTGTATGAGCAGAGATTCAGAATTTCAGTTCTCAAAAATGCATTGTCTGTATCACATTCAGTCACCTGTTTTCTGTAAATAACAATTTCATGAACACATTATTATTTATTATATTTATTTCGATAGTTTACCGTAAATTAACGTAATGTTTGCTGTTGTTACTACAACTGGGAATGACATTTTTGTTTTAGTAGTAAAATAATTGTTTTGGTTTAGAAATAAAATTAATACAAATGGTTTCTACCATACAATATACCAGAGTACAAACGTTTTCAAGCAGAATTCCCTCAAACATCAAAACATTACATAAAAAATGATACAAAGTTTTTAATAAGCTGACATTTTTCATATTTTTTTAAAAGTTTTTTATTTGTACCAGAAAATGATTATCTCAAATGTCAAAAGTTGCTTTTGTTTTTTTGTTTAATTTATTGTGTAAAATATTCAGTAGGTATGTGTCTTTACTTTTACATTGATATTATATTACTTATTTACCCTGCCAATTTGCACGATGTAAAAAAGCTAAAAATATTCTTTTGCTCAATACCTTGTTTCAAAAATTACAGAAATCATTTATGTTTAATGAATAGGCGATAAATTTTTAAGTTTAAAAACATGGATAACAACAACAAGCTATTATATGACTGTCTAAACTGTCGGAGACAATTTACCTGTCCAAGGTATAGGAACGTGCACATGAAAAAACTCAACTGCCATGAAAGAACTTTTAGATGTCAACATTGTTCTTCAACATTTTATAGTCAAAATACCCTAGAAAAACACATTGAAAGTCATTCAGATAAAAACTTTAATTTTAGATCGTGTTCACTCTGCAAAAAAGTTTTATCTCACAAGCATGCGAGGAAAAAACATATTTTAGCAGTTCACGACAAAAAGAAGATAAAATCGTGTGTGTTTTGCAACAAATTTTTTCCAGATAATTGTTCACTTTTTAAACATATTCGAAGTCACATTGGGGAAAACGGTCAATTTAAGAAAGAATATTCGTGTAATCAGTGCCACGTCGTGTCATTTGGAAATTCAAATCGTCTACAGCACATTGCAGAGCATCACAAGAGCTGGGAATGCACATTGTGTAAAAAAGTCTTATGTTCAAAGCAAAGCTTAGAAAATCACATTCTTTCACACACCGGGGAAAAGTACCATACCTGCCTGATGTGCTACAACAAATTTAAATCCCTGAAAGGTTTGGAGCGCCACTTTCAATCCCACACAAGAGAAAAACCATACAATTGTAATATGTGCGATAAAACATTTTCGTTTTCGGAAGGATTGAAATATCACATGCTTAGTACACATGACATCACCAACAGACCTTTTAAATGCCGGCTTTGTGAAAGTCAGTTTGCAATGAATAGCCATCTACAGAGACATTTAAAATGTCATAGTGGCGTTAAAACTTATTGCTGCAAACTTTGCCCAAAATCATACAAAGATGGTACAGGGCTCCGAGCTCACATGATAGCAGTTCATTCTGAAAAGACGCCAAGTAACTGTCAAGAATGCGGAAAGTTATATCCCAGCCGCTACAATTTAAATTTGCATTATAAATTGTACAAACGGAAGAATAAATTAAGCAAGTGCGTTGTTTGCTCAAAAGTTTTTTCACTTGGTTGCGGTCTCAAAGCCCACTTAATGACGCATTCAAAGTACCAACTTGATCGAACAACGACTGTTTGTATTTTTTGTGATAGGACACTTAAAAATGGAGCTCCTTATACGTTCCACATGCTGCGCCATCTTGGGGAAAAGCCATATGATTGCAAACTTTGCGGAAAAGAATTCATTACTGTGTCAAGCTTAATTGTTCATTACCCCGTTCATACTAGAGAAAATGGTTACAAATGTGGTATTTGTTCAAAGCGTTATCCTTATGCTACAAGCTTAAAAAGACATATGATGACACATTCAAGATAAGCAACATTGAATAAAGATTTTTCCACTAACTTTCAAAATTGTCTCTCATTATTTGTTGGCTATAATATTCAAAATCAATGAAGTTCCACATGTAATGTGATTATTGGGATTGTAGAGTGAAATACGCCTGTTGTAATAAATTTAGTTTTTAGTGAAAAATGTGAAAGAGGGAAATTTGGCCACAAAACTTCAAAAAGTTCACCAGATGATGGAGACCAAATTATTGTTTGCCCAGTTTGAATACAAATCAACGTAACCATAAACTATGGAGAGTACCAACATAAACAGAATTGAAGAGCATCAAAGTTAAATAAATATGATTAAATATTTTTACAAGAAATGTCATAAATTGATGACTCATTTTATTTTCTACAAAATGCCATAAAATAGATTAAATTCATCTTTTCAGTCATTTTCAAATTTAATTTAACTTGACAATCAGGATAAATACACAAAAGATATGACACTAAATTCATTTTGCAAGATATTGTGCCCTTGTAATTTCACTTTATAATTATAATATGAAATGGTTTTAGAACTTTGATAACTAATTTTTAACAACCAATAACTGTAAACCACATTCAAGAAATAAACAAAAGTGTTAAAATTATAATTCATTTCACCATTAAAATTGTGTGTTTTTTCCCGCCGTGTGCTTATTTCGTTGCTTACCATTGCTAATTACATAATATTAAGCCCGTTGAGCAATTTAATGCCAAAAGGTCCTGTACTCAACACTAAGAATGGTGTTATTTGTGCTGCTGGAACATTCAAAAATATAAATAATAATATGCGAAGGGATTATCAGATACAGTGCAAAGATTTTCATAACTTTGTCTCAAAGACAACTAATTTTGTTCAGGCAATTTGTATTTGTCTTGTAGATAGGGATTGGGTTTTTGAATGACTCGTTGCTTGTAGTAACATTAATTTACTCAAACATTTGAGATAGTTAAAAAATCATCGTTTCTTCACCATCCAAAATCTCTATTTTAATGAGGCCTTTGAACCAGACGGGAGCAATAAAACGACTGATTCTCTACAAATTATGATATTTGTTACCTCCAGTCACTATTTGCCTCTGAAAAACATCGCATTCTGTTAAAAATTATCCAGGCGATGTTTCACTTAAAACTGCCTTCACGGAAAAAATAAGGAAAAACACATTATCATTGATATTACTCGCTGTAACTCCATATAGCAAAAGATCACTCACACAAGCACCCCGTCATTTGCAAAATTGCATGCCCCAATTTGTATATACCAGAAAATATCTCAGATAATCCCTTTGTATTGTATAATGTTAAATCTTCGTTGTTTGGATCATTCTGTCCCTTTCATTCTAAATTGTTTTTCTGCGTCAGCAAAAGTGTCGCTTCAAAGGAAGCAATATTCCATCATCCGATTTGATTGCCGGTACATTTACACCCACGCAAAATAATATAATATTGAGAATACATGGTACGTTCCCTATATTGCTTTGTAAAAACCATCATCTACATTTTATCTTTTTTCCCTTAATTATCATCGACTTTTCATTTTTTCTTCAAAAGCAGCAACTTTTGCTGTCCCGGGACAATCATCCAAATATTTTGGAGAAAAAAACCTTTTTGACTTTCATTATTTTGTTGTTGAGCTCATCATCACACATAAACATTCTAAACTGGTTCATCCAACAAAGCTGAAATACAAGTAGGTTACAATGGGAATGTCCACTGCTTTTGTATTGTCTAATTTACTGAATTCAAGTTATTGTTATGTTGTCAGTACCAAATAATAGCAGCATTCAATTACTGTAAGTCTTTTTGGAAAACTTGCTTTGAAAATTTTATTGTTTATTGCCGTCTAGTATCGACATCGACATTATCACATTCGTACACAAAAGCATCAAAATTAAATAAATTAAAGTAATTAGTACGAGAATACAATCAAGATTTCCATAATTGAAAGGGCTGGAAGCAAATAACAATACCAGGGAAAACAATATTATTATGTAGCAAGCAGTTGGCTTAAAATCTTTCCTTTCTCATGGTTTTTTTTGTTGAGCTCATCATCATCACACACCATACAGTAATATTACATCCTTGTTCATCCCACAAAGCTTAAATACATCTTGGTTACAATGAAAATGTCCATTCGTTTTGTAATTTTTTCACTAAATCAAAATAGTTGTAGTAATGTTAGTGCAAGTGAAATAGTAGCGTTCATCTTACCCGTAAATTTTTTGAGAAACTTGTTTTGAAAAATTTAATTGTTTACAGGCATGTTGTATGGACGACCCCTTCTTCCTCTCCTCACACATTCGAGAGCGTCAGAATCATAACAGCACAAAAACATCCATGCAACAGGTTTTCCTTGCAGCTTTGCGATTGTTACTTTTTCTACATTGTGCTCTAATCTAAAAAAGATATATGCTGATTTCACTTTTGTTGAGTGATGTGATAGCATAATAAGATCTTGAAGAAACATCAGTTATTATTTACTTTTTTCATGACCAACTTGACTTTCATGACTTTTTTCAGGCTTTTAGTGCTCCAATATTTTTTATCCGTTTATAAATAGAGTGTTATAATTTGTGGCTAATTTAAAATGTTGGTTAGTTGATTTAATGACTTTTGTAATTTAAATATATTTTCTTAAAGTTAGTATTCGATTATTTAACAATCTATCATATCAGTTTACCATGTTTTTGTACTGTGAATGGAAAATAAAGTGCAATCTGACTAATTAAAACTCAAAAAATTACAACAAATTCAACAGAACAATCAAGTTCCCCTGCAAAAAACACATGGCGAGAAAACAGAAAAGTGTCCAATCTGTCATAAAATGTTCACTTGCAAATCAGCTGTGAATTTACACATGAAACTTCATAGCGGCAAGAAGCCTCATAAGTGCGAAATTTGTGAAAAGCTATTTGCAAGCACTTGTAAATTAAGAGCACATAAAGCAACATACTCGGAAGATAGACCTTTTAAATGCTCCAACTGTAACAAAAGTTTTAAAACATAAAAACGGGTTAAAGAAACACGATCAAGTTCGTAGTGGAATTAAACCATTTTCTTATTAAATGTGTGATCGCAAATTTGCTAGACCTTACCACGTACGTCGCCACATGATCAGTCGACATCCAAAAAATCAAGTTACTTCCAGAGAACGTGTACGACCTTACAATTGTATTTTCTGTGGAAAAGGATGTTTTCAAAGAGGAGATCTTTATCGGCATATTCGTGTTTACATTCAAGAAAAACATTACAGTTGTGAAATTTGCGGGCAAGAATTTATTGACAATGGAGAGAAGTTTAGTCATATTAAGCATATTCATACTCACGAGAGACCGTACAAATGCAATATGTGTCCCGCCCCCTATATAAAACAATGCCAACTTAATGAACATTCAATGAAGCACAAAAAATGGAATTCATCTATTTCAGCATTTGCAACTATCTTGTCAGCAGTGGCTCATTGGATTTTGAGCATGCTCCTTTCATTCGAACTAAGAATTTTTACCGCAGTTCTCAACTATGTACTTCCTTTTATTTAGATTCATATTCATTTTGCATTTCCTGCCTGACCCCCCACATGCGTTTGAGTTTATACAAGATAGCAAAGTACGTTAAAAAGCCAGAAATTCTAAAATTGAATGGTAATCAAACGAAAAAAATGTATAAGCTTTGTTTTAGAAACAGGCTTTATAGGTAAACACAAATGCTTTGTACAATTGGTATGAAGCATAGCTAAATTATTTATTTATAACAAAGTATTTTGTGGGATTTGCAAACCATCTCATAATATAATCCAAGTAATTATGCTTTCAAGATGAAGGACGTTTTGACAGTGAGAACATAATTGCACATTAAGCACAGCTATTTAGTACGTTTCTTAAATGATGAAATACAGCAAGTAACCCTACATATAATTTACCTTCACAATACACCAAGCATAAATGCGGTAAAATTTTGTTTAAGAAAAATATATTTAATTCATTATACTGAGCTTCAGCAAATTACTGTGGCTTTACAACAATAAGTAATTGTATTGTTAAGTTTATAGAAAAGTTTAAACAAACAAGTGGTGTTAACTGATCAATGTAATTGCATGATCCAAATCTTATTTTAATCATTGGACACGACCTCCAAAACCTTTCGGTCCATTTATGCTCCAAATTTGATTTCCCTTTCTGACAAAATAGACTGCACATTTCTCTTGAAATTTTTGAAAGCAGCTCTAGAGACTCAATGTCTAATTTTACCATTCCACCTAATAGCAATATGATTATCAAAAATCCAGTTTTTATACAAATACATGCTAAAACCATCACAATCAGGTCGTGTTTATCCCAAGAGACATTTATAAATATTGTTAGGCCACCACTGATAACACACATGCAGGCTATTACCTGGCTAGATAAAATTAGATTACGTGATGTATAGTTAAACATCTTCATCAAAATCTGAATTTGCCGGTAGGCTGTCATTTTTTCAAAACTGGTAAATCTTTTTAAATTGTAAAAATTCCAATATCTAAAAATATCAGAAAATGTATGAAAATTTAGTATTTTTTGTATTCATAAAACGCTTTGAAATTGTATTCTAAATTACCTTTTAATCGCTCTTTGTACACTTATTATGGCAATATTAAACAAAGTGTTAATTACGACCACATTTGCACTTAACGAGAATGTCCACATCCACCAATTACAGAAAAACACTATCAGCTTAATAGACTTTAAAACCAAAATATTATGATCATTTTGATTGTTTTGCTGGCATTCAGGAAGTATCCAGTAAAATGCAAGAGACGATTTGCAGGGGTCGAACCAGTGAAGACCAAATACGACGATTGTTGGAAATAATTTGCAAGAATAAAGAAACGTATAAGCAAATAAGTAGGTCAATTTTGCATGTAATCCTGTTGCTTCTTGGGTTTCCAGCCCTAGCAATTTAGCAAATAAAATATATGTTTGAAATGGAATGTTTGTAAATTTGAAAATATAGTAAATTGTTGCATACCTGACCGATGAATCATTTCATGAAAATAAAAGTTTCCATTAAAGAACTCTGTCGTCGTGTCCAGCTTATTCTTAAACTCAACTAAATGTACAGAGAAAAGTAAAAGCAGAACGTACCATACAAAATAAATTACTTTGTTTGTAGCGCTTTCATTTTGCTTATCGGTCTTTTGTAAAGTTGATACTCCGATTTGGTGTGAAATTGGAATGCAAATCAGAAAATGAAAAAGTAATTTAATGTTATAACGGGAAATCCTCTTTTGATGTTTCATTTCGTCATATTTGGCTACTCTGGAATTGTCTTTGCTCCATGTAAGTAAACCTGTTCCACAGTTTTCGCGGTTTTGTAGTGTTTGTTTCAGAAAATTTGAATTCATTTTTGCAAACAGTCGGAAGGTTTAATCGGTGAATTATTACCTTCTTGGAGTAACTATTACAATTTCCTAATCAAGTAATAAACTAAAGAGCTGGAAAATATAAACCTTTGAAACACCATCAGAGAGCTCAAATCAACAGCTAGTTTCATTGATAAGGTAACATGTAAGGCAGTAATTAAGGTTTATGTAAGGCTATTATCTTTGCTGCACGTGTATGTGGGTTGCAGGTAAGTTTTGAATAAAACGCTGTCAAATTGTCTAAATTAATCTGAGATTAATTAACTACAGTGAAGTCTCTCTAAAATTACCCCCCAAGGGAAAAGAAAATTGCTGCAATTAAAGAGAAGGCAATAATAAAGAGTTTTTACTGATAATTGCATTTGGCAATTATAACAAGGTTTTTCTTTATGATTGTATATTATGGATATTATAGAGAGGTATTATTCATAACCTCATCTTGACATTTCAGAGATGCCTTTTTGTAATAACATATGGAAACTATAAAAGGTTTAAAAAAAATTAGAATGTAAATATTTTCGGATGCACTGTCTTGAACACCGAACTGGAGAATTTAAGCTTTTTTACATGGTGTCATTTTAAAAGATTTAAGTTGCACAGAAATACAAAAAGGAATAGAAGGAAAGTTGTTGACAATTATAAGGTAAGAAAATTATAAAGGATGCAATTATAAAGAAGTAAATTAACACTGAAAATAGAAAGGCGGGGAAAAGATAGGCAATTGTATCGAGGTGCCACTATATCGAAGGCTACTATAGAGAAACTTCACTGTATATGCAAATACATAAAAGCTGAGAAAGGTTTCAATGAAATTATAGTAATTTATCTTTGTATTTGTGATAAATACTGTAATTAGATTTGTTCTATCCATGTGGTCATGTATTAAATATATACCAGTTGTAAACATATATCAAGATTCAATAAACTAGTTAATTGCGATCTTTTGGGTCTTGAGTAACACAAACGAACAGGGAACATTAATAGTTTCTGTAGTTTCTACGTTAAAAACAAAAAGCATCTGAATAAATTGTATTTTTTCTGATACAAACAACAGGCAAAACATTGCAAAAACTATTAATACATGATTGAACTTGAAATTATTTTGTTAATTATGGAAGTTTTCAGCTGACATGTAAGGACGACAAAAAAGATATTATCGAAACGACAAAGTATTTAAATATTTATTTCAACAGAATTTTTGACAGTACAATATTCCTTGATAACGACTACATCAATCCTTGAGATATGTAATTTAAAATACATGCTTCATAATTTTTTGCTTTTGTAAAGCACGTTTTACATCAAGTCAGCCAATCAAATATGTATACGCAGATAATATTTTGTCGTAGTTTTTAAACCCAGCGGAAACGTACGTATGAGAATTTGCCGTTTGAGTATTTACGAACGAGTTAAAACGCAAATCCGAAAATATGAATGAAAACAAACATTAGAGACAACAGTCTGATTTTTATTCGCTAAATTTCTTTCATTCTCGCTGAAAACACATATTTTCTGCAAAAACATTATCTTCATTTCAGTAATTGTGACTGTAGCTCACCACAATTTGAACAAATGCGTTACTAAAAGTCTAAAATTAGATGCGAATATAGCTAACTTGTGTTGTCCTTTAAACCTGAAGATTAATGTTTGCTAAAATAGTTTGTGTTTTAAAAGCAGTAGATTTCATAAGCAATAAACTTAAAAGTATTCACAGCATGCCTAAACATCTGCCAGTAATTAATTTTTTATTTCATGCGTTGACGTATGTATCAGAAATGGTAAGCTAAACACTTGAATAATAATTTTTTTGTAATAGCAATTTATGTTAATAGTTCCATGTATGTAACTGTAAAATTAACAATAGCTTTAACGTTTTTTGGTTTATTCTGTTACTAAGTGTGCTTTTTAGTTTAACACTTTTCAAGAAGATGTTTTAAGAGCACTAATAAATGTTGTGTGTATATGTATAAATAGCATTCAGCACAAATTATGCAAATACAAAAATGACTAATTGGAAGTGATACTTACTTTTAGTTTTTAGGTTACCATGCCATCAAATGATAATTGTAGCAGCTTTTAGCTAACATTAGCAATAATCCTGAAATCATTGCGCGATTTTAAAATAAAATTTTAATAAAGTTTATTTTAGTTTCTCCATTATTTTTTAGACCCGTAAATAAAAACGACCTACTGGTGACACATATGAATCTAGTCATTAGTAAAGGCCCACATAAATTAAAATATAATACAGGTAATACATAATGCAAAAACCATAAATTATTTTGTTTCCTGTTTACTACATTTTGTAACTTTTAATGATATAATGCCCAAATACTTATTTAGGCTTAAACACCAGTAAAAGCTGAACTGTTAAATTTAATGTAAAATTCATACAAATTAACAGAGTCAAATTGTCAATAGAGTTGCAAGATTGAAATCGTATTTTTAAAGTTTGACATGAGTTCCAAAACCTCTTTTCCAGTCTCCAACTTATTTTATCTTTTTCACCAAAAATGTAATGCGTTTTAGAAATACGCATAATCATATCCGACGACATTACATATATTTTAACCGTACCAATAAAAACCAAATTCATTATCAAAAGTCCATCTACAAAACAAACTACAGCAATTATAATAACAAAAATATTAGACGTTGTCCACTTTGTGTTTAACATCATTGTCAGTCCGGCACTACCCAAAAATATGGAGCAGTTAATTTCACTAGTTAACAGAATATTACGGCAAGTATATGTACAGTTGTAGATATGCCAGTATCTAAAAACCCCAAAATAAGAAATATTTAATCAACGAACTCAAGAAGATAAAATTGTGATGACAATAGTTGTTTTGTAAAACAGTTTTCATTCCAATTTCATACCGAGTTATGGCGCGTTGAATGCTGATTATGGAAACAAGAAACAGATTATTAACCGAAAATAATCGTTTGCTGAGGGCCACAGGCCATATATACAAATTTATGAAGCGCGTACATACTTCCAAAATCAATTTAAACCCAACCCAAGTATCCCTGAACGGTGTAAATCCACATTTTGGTATGAGCCAGTAGAAAAGCAAAGACAATTGGCACGGATTGAAGGCATGATATCCAAAAATGAATAAGGACGGAAATAATTTGCAGGTGTAGAGAAAACTATATCCGAATAGAATTGTCAAGTTATCTATCATACTATTCTTTTCTCTGGGACCACCTTTTAATAGATGAATATTCCATCAAAATATATTGACATAAAAGTTAATAAATAGATATTTGTAAAAATTAAGCTTACCAATATTTTCAAACTTTTTGTGAAGTTCATAATTGCTATTAACAAACACGACAATTTCCTTAATTTTTCGCTTATACTCAAATGAATGAAACCAAAAAAGGTTGAATAAAATAAATATCAAACAACTAATTAAAATATCTGCTGAAGCTTTAGCACCGGCTTCTTTGCATTTCACAACTATTTGAATTAAAAGTGTATATGTAACCACTAAATGTGCTAATAGTTTAAGACTGTAGTGTTTTACTAATTTACTAAAGAATATTTCTGTTGGAAGATATATTCTTGATGCGCTTTCATTCCAAGTTAATAGTCCTCCTTTAGCACTTTCTGCATATTTGAAGTACCTTACAAAAAGGTTCGTGTTCATTTTAAAACACGATTAGAATACAACAAATGTATTATTGCAGCATATAGTTTAGTCAAAAAGATAATATTTGGGAGATTAAGGAATTTTTATTAGGTTTTCGGAAGTATTGACAATTTTTAGTTCCTTTCGCTCATTATTTTTTCAAGACAATGGTCAACTAGATGATCCTTATGTAAGCTTTATTTTCATCTTAGTTGACCTTTAAATTAACTTGTCAATTGAATAAAATATTGATTCAATAGCAGTCATAAACGCACGCAATATACTGGACTATGAATTGGTAAAGCTAACCGTGTGTACGAGCACGTATAAGCACGTAACTTTTCGATTCACAGACGTATTAAATATTCATTTTAATTTACTAGTCTTCGAGCCACTGCCTGTATTTGATTAACCGAAACATATATGTAGACCAAAATATTATTGAGCTGGAATATGAGACGTGTGTACACGTCAGTCTGTTTTTGTGAATATAGGCAATTGTGGGTTTAGAGTCGTTTTTTTTTGCGAAGTATTTTTAGAAGATATGCAAGCATGTAGGCAACAAATATACAAATAGTTTTGCAGGATTTTAAAATAAGCATTAGATTAATATTTCCACAAAAGAAAATTATCACACTGAAAAGTATTTTGGACAAAAACTAATATTTAAAAGCCAATTTATATCATCAAATGAAAAAAAAACTGTATTATTTGTTGTTTTGAAATCGAGACGAAGGACAAATTTACAGGTTACGTTGGTTTGAAATAATGTGTACGTGATAAATGCGTATTTGCAGTTGTGAGTTGTGCAAAAGCATATCAAAAAGGAGTCACGCAAACAGATCATAAGTTGCTTATTGAATGTGGTAGCAGTCTTGATCTTTTCAAGCAATTTGTACAAATTAAATTCAACCGTCCATGCAGAAAGTTCATTTTTAATAACTAAAAGTCAGTTCAATTTTATTGTTAAACCCACTAAAAAACAAGAGACAGGGTTCACGTAGATAGAAATTGTTAGGAACAGCAGTCGGATTGATGATAGTATTGCAGTTTATCTCATCTAATGTTAATTTTTGTCGATTCGTCGAAAAATATACGATAAAAAACTACTTTAACTGGATATTCTTATGCTTCTTTAAAAATATGATCATAACGTTATTGTATTCACAAAACCTTTTAATATTATATTTTATATGTAGTCACTGATATTTTTTCTTCAACATATTTCTTGTGCGTTTAGGCTGTAGTTAAAGTATTTCGTTCTTGAATCAAAATATACTGCAAACAACTTGTTTAACAGGTTATTTCTGTGATTCTTTAAAAATAGGATATTATTGTTAACTGTACTCCCGAGACCTTTTTAATTAATATTTTATATGAAATCACTTATGTTTTTTCTTCAACACATTCTTTGTGCGTGGAGTCTAATTAGGAAGCTCGTTTTTTACTCAAAATATACAATAAACTACTATTTTAACTGATTATTGGTATGATTCTTTAAAAAAGGATATATTAGTCAATTTTACTTCCAAGACTTTTAAGATTATTACTTTATATATTGTTTGTTTGTTTGCCACGCCAGCACCACGTCCTGGGTTGTTACGCTTGCTGAGTTAGTTTAAAATTGAAGCTACTTATACTAAGATTAATAATTTTGCAGTTGCATGGGATTGAACCAAAAACTAGTCCGCGTCAAATACATAGTATCGTGAACTATTGCACTATGACTGCACTACACTATCAATATATAATAACTGATATTTTTTCTTCAACACGTTCCTTGTGCGTATAGGCTGTAATTAAGGGTTTCAGTTTTTGAATCATAATATACAATAAGCAACTATGTTAACAGGTTATTTTTATGATTCATTAAAAAAGGATCAGGTTTGGCAGTCGTAAAAGTCATGGAACGTGCTAACGACAAGCAGTGGTGTAAGCATTTATGTCCATTAATATCATTGATTTATAGACCGATCATTATTTGGACGCGTGCAATATAACAACGATTTCACCGACAATTCTGGACACGTTCTTCTCGAGTACAAGAATCGTGGCATTTTACATCCAATTATTTGTAAAAATTTGTCCAATTAACACATTATACTACTTCCAACTAGGCTAGAATGATTATTTCACTGACCATGTTTCATACATTGTTTAAAGAATTTCACTCAGCATTTACGCCTGTTATTAAGTACCGACTACCAAGAGGTACTTTATGATAATGGTGTTTCAGTCTTTCCGTCCGGCCGTCCGGCCGTCC
>JAQFYG010002025.1:0-16236 GCA_034694325.1 Entomobrya corticalis
CTCAAGGCGCCTTATTTCCTGCTTCTTATGTCTAAATAATATTCTTTAAAGGGTTATTACATCCTGTATGTGTACACAACATTGAATAGGGAGGAGTGGGTGGGACATATATACAGAACATGGAATGCGTATATTTGAGGAACATGCTTTTGTACATTATTACTTTATATGGATTTCTTTCGTTTTATCATTTTTACGTCTAAGTTAAACTGACTTTTGTTGAACTATTGGGTGAAAAATCTATGCACTCCTCCAAACTCCCGATACTGTTTTCGTTCTTTCTCCAAAGTATATAGTGTTTTTGCCAGCGGTGAATGTATCTCCGAAGGTATATAGATTTATTTCATTCCCTTCCAGAACCACTCCATCCTTTGCTTGAGCTAGTTGGAGATGAATGAACCGTCTCGAAGTTCACTACATGTTTCAAGAGACTGTTAGACACGCTTGAGCCACTTAAGTTCTCTTATTTCTTCTTGTTGCTGCTGATTCTAACTTCTGGCTGTGTCTGCTACTGCGAGTGAAGTGCGAAGAAGAAGACAAAAAAAGTGTGTGTGGCTAGTGTCTGATAATATTGGAACTGTGAGTTTTTTCTCTTCGCTACCTAACATATTAATTCTCCCTTTTAAGAGAATATAGCTGGAGATGACCACCAAAAATATCTTGCCAATAGAATATGGTGCAGTGGAAATAATAGTTTCATTTCAAGGTATATATAGCATAGATGTATGTGTATTTCTGAGCAACGACCTAACACTAACATTGTCCGTGAGGTCTGCCGCGTACAAATATTACATAATCGAGGAATAATTTACTTGTCCCAAGTCAGTTAAAAATAAAAACCCTCTGTACAGATTCCCGGCGGTTCTTTCATTAAGCATGGCATTGTACCTGGGTATTTATTTTCATGTAGCAAATTATAGCAAGTCTAAAAAAGTAGAGTGTATATAATACTTATATAGACTACTATTAATTAAATATATTATCAAAAATAAGAAACTCAAACTAAACGCCTTCACATCACGTGTACTAAAAATTGTTTACTTGCCAAGTACATACGGGAAAGGAGAAATGTAATATTAGAATGTAGTGAGAACAGACAGTAAGCCATGATAACAACAAAATGAAAAGTACCGCTAGGCACTAAACTAGTTAGAAACAGGAAAGAGGAAATAGTTCTCAAAGAGACCTTCTCTCGCCCATTACATTACTTTACATTGACATGTGGCTAAAGTCAAGAATGCCTTATTTTGAAAAAAATATTGACCAAAATTAAATGTAATTATTTGACCATCCTCCTCCTGTCGTTTTTTATCTATCCATCTACTCCTTTTGTTTGTTCAATCCCCAGTGTAAGAATCTCTAAATCTATATATCTAGGTATTATTCTGAAAATACAAAAAAGGAAATCATTTTCTTCAAAAAAATGTAATAGAAAGTTATACTGTTTGTATTTCTCATGTTGACTACCAGGACAAAAAGAAAGAATAGAGGCAGAAAAAGGACAAGGAAAAGGCAGACTGCTGGGAATAAAATGACTGCTATGGTTGTTGGCGTGCTTTTTCCACAGCTCCAGAGACACTTTCGGTTTTTGTGTGGGCTATCTTATAGGAAAATTGTGCCATGATATACTATTTTGGCCTTTGATCAGAAAAAGAGAAAGTAGCATGGAAAACTTGGGGAGAACAATGGCAAAGTGGACAAGGGACAAGGAAGAGACAGATAGTTTCCTAACATGTTTTCAAAAATGGCCAGTAATTCACGTCGTACACGATAGCACGTCACTACTAGAATTCTCTCCTTTCTCTTCAGCATCTATATTTCTCCGGACTTGTGATTCTTGAAATAATGTCCTTTAAGTTCTTAGTTACATACACCTTGATATGTATACGTACAACAAACATTGAGTGTGAACCACATCAAACGGGTATAGTAAATTGGACTCCTTGAATCGAAGAGATTGAAAACGAGTTTTCTATTCTAATGAATGAGTTGAAGTATTCACATATTTGGAATGAGTTGAGTAAAATAGAAATAGAACGGAGAAAAGTAGTTTGGATGTTGATTTCTTCTTTTTTTCATTCCGCCTGCCAACCGGATACCAGGAGCCATATGAAGGATATTAGTGTATGTTCTATTCCTTTCTGATGCTCTGGTGGTAGGTAGGACAGGAAAAAAGTCATGAGAAGTTACATCCAAATGGTATATCACTTCACTATAATGCCTCTTGAGCTGGACAAGATACATGGACCCACATAGCATTTCCTTTTTCCTTCATTTTTTACTTCTGTCTTATGCTATGCTTTGCTTATGGGAATCGAATGGAATGTTCGGATAAGGTACTTATACTCGCTGACGACAACGTAAGAATAAGTACTACAAGTGAGGAATGCTGTTAAATGAAAGGAGAGAGAGAGGGAGATGGACCTATCTAAATTGTCTTTGCCACACCAACATCGCCACCATCCCACTGTCTGTGCTATACCATCAGCGCCATTACCGCTGCCACCGCCAGGTTATTATCTTCGTTGCTAGTTACGTATATAACACGCGCCGTGTACCACCATTTTTCTAATATTCCTTTTTAGTTTATATTTATACGCGACCACTGCTTCCTATGCCGTAGGTATTCCCTTTTTTGCCATCTTGCCTGTCGTTTTTCTCGTTATTACACTCGTACACGTAGCGTTTGTAAGTATTCCGTTTTTTGGAAGCTTATTTCTACGGCCGTGGAAAGTGAAGATACGGACGATTGAGGACCCTCAAAGCTATTTGTTCGTCTCATGTGGAGCAACCCATATTTTACGGGAGGAAAAAAGGAGAAGCGAAATCAATATACAGTGGTACAATGTTCAATGTGGGTATGCAGAGTTGTGGAGTCTTTTTTGTTGGACTACTTACTACCACATACTATTAAACTACACACCACTTATTTCTCACAGAGAAACCATAAGCAAATGCTGAAGAGGAAAGTTGTTAATGGAAATATATTTTAGTCTTCCTGTTCCTATCAACTCCCTACATATTGTCCTGCCAATCTTGATGAGATCGCTAGGGCCGTTAACGATTTATTACTGCTTTTTTCTAGCATTAGTCAAACAAGAGCCATTATACGCTTTCATGGAGTCGAAGAATAATGTACGATGGGAAGAAGGAGACGATGAAGAATAGTGATGGTGGTGCTCAATGAACGTGTTTCGCCAACAGCCACTCAACACGTTCCCTGTTGAGTTTTGTTTTTTAAAGAGCCGCCTTTGCTTTTTTACTTTGACGCGACTTCTCTCCAAGAACATCTTGTTAGTTCAACATAAAAAGGCTGAAACAACAACATATTGAATAGTTTCATAACAATAATTCTTATCCATATACACGAGGAAACTTTAATAGAAATTTGTACAATTTCCAAAAGGTTGCAAGCTTGATAGGAATGAACTTGGATGATGATGACACTTAAGTGTTTAATCGTTTCAGAAGCATGCATCATAACCTCTTCCAGCAGAGCAGGTAAAAAGCAGCGTTCACAAATTTGTTGCAAAACAGGGTTGATGGGAACCGCATGCGTCCCAAATAAAAATATTTAACCTTTTTGTATAACCTTCTGAATAACCGCTTTATTACATTCTGCAATTCCTACATATAAATCTATATGTGTAAAAAAGTGAAAGGAACTATATCCATCTAGGTTCAATCATTTGTAATTTACTAAATCTAGGAGACCTCAATACTTTTCAAGTCACTTTCTTTTCGTTAAAATAAATCGTTTTTCGATGAATAGAAAGCATGCCCTTTCATAAAGTGCTCTAATTGCTCCAGCTATGTATGAATGGGGTTTTGGAATGCTTAGAATGTGAATGTTATAAGAGCACTACTTCCTACTGCATATTATTTAACCAAAAGAAGCACATACCGTTTCATTTTGACGGTATCATTTCCTTTCATTATCCTCCATTTGAGTTAGTGTCCTGCCAAAAGTAGCTCCATACTGACGAATTTCAGTTTTCATGTGTGCTTTTGCTTTACTATAAACTTAACTTATCCGAAAGTAATATCTTCCAACTTTTCGATCACCCACTCCACTCAACATCTCCTTTCTCCGCATCGATTCGCATATACGCCATCACATAACCGTGAAAGAATGCAGCCAAAGCCATTCAATGTACACTGCATTCCTTTCTGTCCTCCCCTCCTCTTATGCACTTACTCTTGATCCTTGATAGCAATGATGATCATCATCATATCAAATGTAGATGGAGCGAAAACGAAACGAATTCCTTTCCAACTTTGAAGTGATCAAAATTACTTCATTTATCCTTCTCCTAAAGTTTTCTTACTTTTCCTGGCATTCATACAGTGCTGCTTATACTGTTTAGGTATCTGTGCTTCGATCGGACATGCCTTGAGCTGGTGCTCGATAAATGTGTCGTGCCCTTCAGCAAAAGTACTACTTTTAGGCTTACATGACCACTCGTTAAAATAATGCTCATAAGTAGGCTTCATACCACGTATCTTCTTATACATCTCAATAGAAAATACGATTTCATTCCTTAGTGACTTTCTGCAATCTCATTTCAACATATTCCAACAATTATAAGCTATTTCCATTGTTCAGTGTATTCAAAATACACACAATAGTCTCCGCCTAACATCACCACAATATATGTACCTACTCGGAATCGGAAGAAGGAAAAAATTATATAGCAGTGCTTACCGCTGTCTTTTATTTTTTGTTTGGAATAAGTGAAGTTTTTAAAGCACTACGTTCCTGTTTGTCAGGAAGAAAAGAAACAAATAGCCAAAAATTGATTGTTTTTGGTTTGTTAATGTTGTTGGGGTATCCTTGCATTGCATTGTGTCTAAACGTTCACATTAGTGGTCTTCATATAACTGGGAATAGGGAAAACTAATAGAACTTGAATGAAAGCTGCTGCTACAATGGAGAGAATGACGAGGGTAACATGACCCAAACCAACAGAGAAGTAATGTGGCTTTAGCCACAAAAAATGCCTACATCTACCTACATTTTGCTTATTTCTCATTGCTCACATCACCGCTTTGGGTTGTTATCACCATGAGCAGCTTCAATCTATCCCATTCTTTTATCCCCTCTTTGACACACTCATTGTTCGTGAGTAAGCATAGTTGCGTCATTTTTTTCTTTTCTTCAGCAGCTCAAATCCTGGACCTAACCGACTCCAAAAGTAGTCATTTTTTCCTAAGCTCGTTTACGATATTGATATCCTATCGAATCACAAGCTATTATTGAGCTTGACTAAGACAGCCAAGTGAGCAAGCACATAAGCTTAGTCTTTTAGATAATATATTAACAAGGGAGCACTATGAAAAATATCTAGCTTGTTCAGTTTGATGTAATAAGAAAAAAAAGAAGACTTACTTGAGTTGAATAATATCACAGGGAATCTTGTTAAGCTCTCTGCTTCCAGTGAATACTACTCTAGCAATAGCTTATTACTGAATCAGGATTATGTATTGCTACACATGACTACGCCACCATATCTTAATTTACAATGAACCATATTATGTGTGCACTTTCGACTACGTACAGGGCAACGTACGATGGTGCTTGTTCACAGAGACAACGACTATACCGCTGTGCTGCACTGTGGAACGATTCCTTCTTGTACAAACTTCTTTTTTGGAATATATCTAAGAGCAATAAATTAGACTTACCCGTCGGCACAGCACTAGATATCATCAGGAAGTTAACAAAAATCCCTCCTTTTCCGTGACCCATTAAGGTCACGTTCGTCCGGTCTCCTCCAAACGCCCCAATATTTTCCTGCGACAAAAATCCGAGAAAATAGAATGAAAAAGTGTAGGTGTACAAGTTGAATTTGTACATTGATATACATTCAATTTTGTATAGGTTTACAACTGCCTGAAAGCACATATTATAGTTTTTTTCTAATGTAGAAAAAACCAAGTATTAGCGCATGCTTCTGTTTTCTCTTTTTATTTCTGTTGTTGTGATAAGCCATCTCTCATGTTTCTTTCCATTTTTCGTCGATTCTCATTGATCACATTCAACACAAAGAAAAGTTTTCCACGAACATGTGAATTTGCTATATTGCATAGAAAACAAGGAGTTTGAAAGATCCATCTTTTAAACGGCTTTTTGTTGTATCTGTTCCAACATTAAGTTATTCTGTCTTGCTAAATTCAGCCAACGAGAACGATAGAGAAAGTGTCCGAGAACAAAAAATAGGACGGCGTGTACAAAAAGTTTAGCTGAGTAGCAATGAACAAAATTTCCAAAAAAAGTTTCAGATTATTTTCACTGTTATAATGTTTTGTTAATCCATCAGTTTCAGAAATGGCTTCATTTAGACAAAAACTACTAAATCCTGATATTGGCAGTCGATTTTCAATAGCTTGAATTTTATATTTACTTGGGTTAACGCGCAAAAATAAGGTTACTGGCAAAGTGTAAAAAAATGTATATGTACATATACATACAGTTAATTCAATATGAAATGTTTATGACTAACAAACGACTTTATGCAAAAAAACCTTTGAAACTTAGTTTGATGCATACAATTTTGAGTTACATCTTCGTACACTTTCCTTGCTTATTTTTAATATTTAATTAGATCTTACTTAGTAAAAATAATACTTCACTTACTTGTGTCCAATGCAGAGCTGCAATAATATCTAACAGTGCAAAATTTGCTGGAGACTTGAAAAAGCCATCCGAGTTTGAGTTTAAAAAACCTGTCAAGGAATACATTATATTTATCAACTTTTTGTTTAAATTATAATCTTTATGCATGAACATGCAAATATACTTGTATTATAATTATATGAAAGTTTAATATAGAATTGATTATATCACTAGAAATGAAATGTTCTGTGAAAGTAATATAGAAAATGTAAAATCTTACCTAATATTCCAACTCTATAGTTCATTGTGACAACTATTACGTTCATCTGACTGACAAACATGGAGGGATCGTACGGGTGACCGGCACCATATGCAAAATCCTCCCCGTGGACGAACACAAGAACAGCGAGTGGGCCATTGTTCTTCCCATTAGCCACTAGAAAAAGAAAGACAACAAACATGAAAAATATCTACGTGTACCGTCAAAATCTCATTTACCAAATTACTGTCACTCCGTGATCCCGTTACTAGCAATTTATTTATGTATCTTTGTAAGTACATAGTATCGTCCATGCAGGTTTCTAGGTTTTCTATTGTCATTTTTCTTCAAAAATCTAAACTCATCAAACTCTCTATAAGTAAACCATAATAATTTTCGCGTCAGTCCTAATGCGTAAAAGTTCTTCTTCCATCCGTGAACACTTTCCTATTCGAATCCTCCTTTATATACAAGTTACATATAATAGAAACTGCCCAAATAATTTCCACCCAATCTCAAAATAAGTATATTTGTAACCAGAATGGCAAAATTGTTTAACAAAATTAGACAAGAGTAAAAATAAAATTCATTTTGAATCCATTTATTTAATTCAAAACAAGTTTAAATATTAGGGGAATCAGTACAGTTTTTAGAGATGTTCGAAACAATTTTTGTTACATCATATACATGCGTTTTGCATGTAAACCGTTACATGTATTTGTTACCCAGCCTTAAGACTAGTAAAATCAAAATTGCTAAAAATACATTTGCTTGAGTTTACTAGCTCTCGTTGGCAAAGTTTTCATCATTTAATATATATTATCCATAAATGTACAGTGCAGGTACGTGGTATGGTGAGGTTTCCTTCTCTATGCTTATCAACATGCTCATTTTCCAGAGCTAAAGAAAGTGAAAAGAAAACGTAGACATGCATGATATGATTTATGTGCGCTGAATGACGGATCTAATTCCGGGTGAGGCTGTCACCAAGTTATATTTTTGTTGTATATTTTAATAACTAATATTTTAAGTATATGCAGTTTTCATGTTTGTAATCTTTTATAAAAATATAAGTTACATTACAAGTCTCGGCTTCGCGCGATAGTAATTTAGGAAACTGATATGACTAACCCGCTAGCATTTTTGTACATTTCTCTGATGACACGCAAATGTTTCATGACATTTGTGATTTGTGTATTCATTCCACTTTTTAGAGTTTATATTTTAAATACATACCTAATGTACAAATAATTTCATATGACATTTGCCACAGATGCCAAAATTGACATTTGGCATTTACAGTTCAGAGATTAAAACCGAATTACGGATGCAAAAACATGATGTGTATACTCCTATTTTAACCTGCTGAACGAAATCGATATAACTATATATAGCATAATGGCTTTATAACATTAATGGGATTTTGCAAGAAATTTGAGAAATACGATATGCTGCATAAAGTCTGGTACCAGATATAACGGCGGACTTCTGCAAACATTTTGAATTTTTAATGGAGAAACCCAGTTAGCAGTAATCTTCGATTTAAAGCAATAATTAAAAACGTTATACAAAATTGTATGATGGTCTAGCCAACAGAGCAAAGCCTAATTTCCTTGTTTACAGCAAAATCCTGTTGGTTTTCTCCAAACAAAAACAACAACTGTGACAGCAGCAATGACAATCATACTATACTGTAGATTGTAGTGTGGTTGATTGAAAAGAAAACACCCAATCTATCGGAAAAGAGTAACGTGTGTTTTGACTAAACTACTCAACGAAAAGTTTATGAGGTATGGTGTACGTACACTAGAACTCTTGGGTATGGAAGGCATCACTTGGCGTTATGAAGAAATGAAACAATAAAGTCAACATGGCCGTTGTTTTGTCAGAAATAATGTGGTGCCGACACTGCATGTGTTTGATATGCCTTACTACTGAAAATACAAGGAGATATGGGACATATGCTTTATATACATATAACTTTACGTTATTAATGCATATTATTATACATACCTACATGATAAGATATTATATTTCTGTAGATATTTGAATGTCTTTCTATCATATATTATCTCGTCTTTTAGGCTCTAAGAATATAAATGTATTGTTGTTGCACCCTCTCATGATAACGAACTGATATTAATAAAGAAAAATGTCCCAAATGAAAGAGAATAAGCGCAATCAACCGTAAACGGAAGTGTCAGAAATCGACATGACGAGAAATTGAATGAAAGAAAATGTTTATGTAGCACGTGAATACAACCTATCGTTGTAGTCTAGACCGAGACTCTCAGAAGAGGAAATGCAGACCCGGTAGAAATGGGAACTGAAAGTCTCTTTTGATATCTTTGTACAAAATCAATGGAAAAATTATTGTGGCAATCGCGTCTGCATTCTGTCAAAACACAAACACAAAAAACGTAGCGGTGAAATGTATTATAATTTATCACAATAAATAAACAGCATATAAATTCATCATAACTTGTTAGTAGAAAAATATGAATCTTCAGTAGGTATGTATTTTCAAAGAAATTCACATAAAATAGTGGAAACAGAACTTTATGCGCTTTGAAAACATTATATTTTGACAGCATAATATGTAATACCTACTTGCACAGTGTACGTTAACATTCATTCTGCATTTTACATGTAGAAAAAAATTAAATGATTCCTACAGAAAATACGTACCTCCTACAACTAATCATTATTAGTAGCAAGGCAAACCTAAAGGAGCACAAGACTATGTGTAGTTGATGATTATGGGGAAAACTCTACCTTTTTCTACATTTCATTGCTATACAACTTTACAATCATCAAGACAAGACATTACTACTTTATACATATTCATTTCCTTGTCATGACTGTCTTCTCAGAGCAAAATCCTCTTTTGCTCAGAATCCGAATCATTTTGTTCGTTGGAAGTAAATTAATCGTAAGTATGCTTACCTAAAATGGTTGTAGGAAGGAAAAGAGAAATTCTTTGTGAATCCGTAGGATACTTACTGCAAACATTTCTCTACGGCCATAAATTACTACATGTACCGAATTATACACGTTAGCATGTATTCACAAAGAATATAAAGTTTTAGCTGGAGTCAAACTGTAGATTAACTCAAGTTGCAATAATAATAAGGAAATGAAACGAATAAGGAAAAAGTTTGTGCTTACTGGTTTCCTATACACATACCTATCGTGCCACTCCATCCCATCACCATATAACACAAGACTGTATTCAAACAGAGACTTTTGATGGAGTTACAGTATTCTTAGGACAAAAAAGAGATGATGGAGCGAGAGAGAAAGCTCTTGCAATAGGGAAAGGGAGCCATTCTAAAAGACATGGAAAAGAAAGTGGAAAAGGAAAGTAGAAAAAGTGAGAATAGCAAAAAACTCAACAGCGTGGGGCAGAGTTAACTTTACTATTAGTGTACAATATTTCGTACTTGCTTGTGGGCGACTTCGTTCACTTTCTAGCAATGGCTTAGCGTCTAGAGTGTAGTTTACAATGTACTATTTGATAAAGCGGGATTGCATGAATTATAGACGCCGACCATGATCAACTGTAAATATTGGAAGTCAGCATCAGAAGCCCGCTTATGGAAGTGGAATCGGCATCCGGCATATTATATGTCTCTCTGTATAATTTTGAAATTGAGTCAAGCAAAGCTTTTTTTAAATTCACATTATGTAACCGCAAGTAGATTTTCACTTCTACTTACTTCGCTGCATAAATAGTGCATGGGTGTAATTTTTATTCTGTAAAACCCAATCGACAAAAAACGACTTATTCAGCGTTAATATGAAGGCAAAGAGATTATGATAATATGATAATGATACTGATTTCATAAACTGCCTGAGAAATTAATAAATATAATGATGCAGAATAGAAATAGTATATAATACTTTCAGCCCACATAATGTCTGCAAATCGCAAATCTTACTGCATTTCTGAAGTTATATATGCTTTCTATGCAGTGCAGTTAGTAATATAATTACATATAAAGATATACTTCCTTTTCATTTATTGTGTCTGTAAATTCGCAGACGCTTGTATATTTTGATAAACGTCAGTCAAATGGTCGCGGTCACAAGCCACAATTGCCAACATCATACATGCTTGAATCCTAGCCGGCAGAAATATTGTGGAGCATGTATTGTAGTGAAAATCAACAATGGCTGATAATTTTACTTCTGTACAATGTTATATTTGTTTGGACACAAGTCTACGTATCAGCGTATGCAAAATCTAGAAATGAAAATAGGAGCTGACTCACGTACTGTTCGTCCACGAAAAAAAAATGCGTTCGCTTCGCACTCGCAACAAACAACTTCTCATTCGTTCATCATTCGTGGTAAATCTGGTAACAATAGTAGTATCCGACCATCTATGCAGTTTTTGTGTCCGCAATCCACATACAATATATATTTCCAACTTTGATGCATACTACAAAATAGCTGAACTATTTAGTTGACTAGTTTTTATAGCTAGATGCTGAATGATACATTTTGAATAGAATATGTTCTGCAATAATAGCAATAAATTTTAATAGCAATCTATTTTCTTTTCTGATAGAACATCCGCTAGTACACCCTTTTGCTTTATATTGCGGAAACAGATATGCTACAGTTTCTGGAATTCCAAAATTTATTTTGTTTCTC
The DNA here is from genome assembly GCA_034694325.1 of Entomobrya corticalis. NCBI lineage: Eukaryota > Metazoa > Arthropoda > Collembola > Entomobryomorpha > Entomobryidae > Entomobrya > Entomobrya corticalis. The sequence goes on from JAQFYG010002025.1 coordinate 11,535, forward strand.
ATTTCTGTTATCTAAGCTGTCATGAACATTTTCATGATTTTTGTTACACATTACTTGTGTGCAAGGTAAAGATATTGATTTATTTTACATTCTTATAAAATACTATATTGTTGTCTAACATTTCCTATAAAAGTCACTGCCAATAATTTTAGTATAGTCGATTCTATCCTCGTTTTCTGCACAAAAGTGACTGGTTAGCGAAAATGATAGAATAAAAATAGAATAATCGATTCTGTAAAACCTAGAATGACGACTCTAATACTGATGGAAGTAGGAATACTGAATGTCTGGATGGATTATTATTGTACTAAAGCAAGCTAAAATAAATGTCTTAAGAGCTACAATTGGTGCATTAACAGCAGGATAGCAGCAACTTGTGAATCTACTGACTTATTTTAAGGAGCAAGGATATTTATATTTCCCCCTCATTCATGTACATGTAGATAAAATGGGATGTTAAAACATTATTGTCCACTGTGTACAGATATTGCTTTGAATGAATAATTCTACCTTTACGAAATTTGGTTAGCGCTACCTCCATATATCATCTTATTTTCACGCTTTATTGATTAAATCAATACCTTAGGCAAACACCATTAAACAGGATTGATATTTTATAATAGTAAATTATATTAAGTTTAAATCCTGCGCAAACTCATTTCTGTTACCAATATTCCCTGTGTTGCGTCATTTATTTTTAAAACCGGAATTCACTAAATGCTAGCTAAATAACAATTTGCAAATTATTAATCATAAAATTTGAAAACACTTTTATAGGAACCAAGTAAATTGGAAAACATAGCAGCTGGATGACCTGTAGTTTTGGAGAAAGATTTCCATGTATGTGCATCTGTACTTTTTCTCAGTTACAAAAGTACTCTACAAATATTTATATGCATAACCAGGAGAAAGTTCCATTAGAAAGCTAAAATAAAGTATGTAAGTGTAAATGAAAAGTTCCCCAGCCACCAGTGTGGAACTGACTTTTGGTCTGAAGCTTGTAGGGGTTAAATAAGCATTATACCATATATAACAAATATGAATTCGGTAAAAATATCTATGTTATAACAAGTTTGCTACTTTGAACTATTACATTGACGTATAAATGTTTCCGGACGCATATACACCACCTTAGTACGGCACGTTATAGGTAGCGATAAAAATCATGTGTTCTCAAATTCAGGTATTTTTAAACTTAGAAAAACCGTTTGCACTTTCTCTTTACCACATTTAATTTCGTTTTTGTCTGAATAAGTTAAACTATAACAGTGAAAGACAGTAAAGTGGGGAGCAATATACACATACAACATAGTGGAAATGGATTGCATAAAATATAATTTAAGGAAGCAAATCAGGTTAGTAGTGTAGTGAAAAGGGGAACTTAGGTACGCCCTTCATTTTACCTGCCATGTTAAGTTATGTACGGCTCCAGTTACTGGGACTGGGGTGTGTGGTCTCAATGTGTTTGGTTAAACCTAAATAGATTGTCGGTTATTTGACTTGATACCCCGAATAACTTCCTATGAAACGAACTGCGCTCCCGTAGAAAAATAAAATAAAATGTGGGGTAACGAGGTGGAACACAACAGGAACATACAGAAGAAGCTGTACGTAGTTGGTAAAATGGTGATAGTAGGGTCGTTTTCGTCTTTCTCGCTTCAGGGAGTAAAAGGCGTGTGATGCATGATGTTCTCTCTAATTCTCTCTATCTTACGGAAAGAATGTTGTTGTATTTCACAATGCATGACTTGACTTTATTCTCACGAAACTTTACCCTCAAGGCTGGTTTTATCCGGAGAGATCGCTTCAGAAGCAGGAAAGTAAGTAGACATTACAAGCCTTCAAGAGACGAAGAAAAAAATCCACTTGCACACACTGACAACTGTCAGGTCCCCGAAGGAAGCACTTGAAGACAAAGATGAGTTTGTACTAGATACATACCAAAATAACGAGGAGAATAGACATAAAGTCGTTCCTATTCTGTCCTATTTTCCTAACATATACAGAAGAAACATGATCATCCCCGTCATCATAATGGCAACTTTCACTTTCATGTCATTCTCTAAACCTGTTAAACAATGACATTAATGGGAAAGTATTACTTTCCATACGATAGAAAGGAAAGAGGATAATGGCATGATTAAAGATAAACGGTGGTGGTCGGGCTGTTGTAATATTAAAGTGTATATAAAACTTACTTAAAATATAAGCCTTTTTAACCTACGTTCGAACAATTTTGTGAAACATTATACGATTTTGTTACATAAATATCTCCTAGAATATATTGTGCCGATGTATTGATAAAGCATTAAAACCACCCACAAAGCAGGTGTGTTCTGGAAGGAAATAATTGAATGTAAGTTCCGTCCCGTCTCTTTTTTCTCCGATTATATATTTTTTTCTTTCTTTGCTACATCCGTCCAACTTTCCTTTGAGTTGTCAGTATTATCATTAAATGCATATCAAACACAGATGTTCCTTGCTTCAGTGTCTCTTGCGAATCTTGCGAGTTAGTTTGTTACGCGTCGGATTAATTCTACCATGTCTTCAAAGTAGTTTTCAACTTCTTTCTTAGAGATTATTATACCTTCAACAAGAATGTTCTCGGAATAATTCCTGGAATATTTGGGAAATGAACATATCAAAACTGATGGATGATACTAATCTGTCACTAAATGTGTATTGTGCCAACTTCTCATAGGTACATACGCGTTCTGAAATCGTTTCATTACATTCCAAAGGGAAATTTATCTTCAATTATAATAGCGATATATTTTCTATTGGTTTTTCAAGACGAGAAAAAAAGATTGTTCATTGTATTCTTCTACACACATACAACTTTTCAGCTGATTCTTTGTGTTGCTGGTTACTTGAGAATGTTGGGTACTTTGTTTCATAAAAATGTTGAAACGCAAAACCAAGTTGCCTTTTATTGTCCATAGAAGGCTCAGTGACTGTATTTCCTTGTCGTTTTATTGTCATACTTGTTATTACAGAAGGTAGGGGAGCGTGTACAAAGTTGGGAGAATAGATGTCAAGAAAAAATACAACGTCACTCGTTGACGAAATATTGGCCTGAAACTGAAAGTGGCTTGCTGTGAGATAAAAAAAGATAACCGTGCAGTTTATATATCTATGTATGTATTTAGCGTACCTCTTTTATAATCATTTACGGATGCAAAGAGCTGGTTTTCTCTGGTTGTGAGTCGCATCGTCAAAATACTTTTTAAGTCAACGTATAAACTTTCTACACGTTCACGGTACACACTTTGTTTATATTGTACTGTGTATTTTGGGGAATTAAGAAAGTACCTACATTTCCCCATATATGTAGGCATCTAAATTAACGTAACCACAAGGATACTATGCTGTTAATATTAAAACATATTGCTTATACACTTTTAACATTTTTCCAGTAAAGAAAAGAAAAACAAGGACAAAACAAGCCGCTATGCCTATGTCTGTACTCTGTACCATCCTTATAAGGGATTAAGGATAAAGAAGATACTGAGCAGACGACGCTTTAGAATTTATATAAGCAGGAGGAGTTAAATATATCCTTCCTTTCGCACACGTTGAAAAAAGTTTATATCACAACTCCCGCTTTCTCACCACCGCATATACAAGTCTGTAGAGTGAAAAACAAAAGTGTTTCATGACATTTTATGACAACAGGCTTAAATAAACAATAGCTAAATTTAAATTATTACACATGCTAAATCCGTACGAACGGAGGCAGCAGCGTTCAACAATAGCGACAGAAAATGGCGGACGTGATAGTTCTCCTGCTTGTTTAAATATTTATGCTCTTACGACGAAAAGCATTAAAGAAGGATTTTATAGAAAGCACAACACGTTTGTACATATATATAACCAAGCGTGTAAAAAGCAATCCCCCGCAATAATAATAATAATCATAGTAATAGTAATTTTCATGCACCAATGGAAACTTACATTTCATGCCTGACGTTCTCCGATTCATGTGTATAAAATAAAATGTGCATGCGGGAAGAAAGACATGCATAATATAAAGGATTACATATATTATATGCCTATACAGCCTATGTAAACCCTATGTACAAATCCTTTATAAACTATGCAGCAAAAGTAAGCCTTTTCTCAGCTTTGGATTTTTGCACTCTCCAATTTTGCATTTTTCTGACGACGTGCTAACGCTAGTAGCGCTTGATGAAAGTTTGTCCACTTACTCCTTCCCTATACTATAGAGAAATGCAAGCATATTCTTATTTTATTTTAAGAATGTGTAATGAATTCATATGATACACTTCACCCAATTGTTTAATTTATTATCGAATGGGCAACTACAAAAATTTAAAAAACTAGCAATGAATAATGTATTTATTTTTTACTATGATCTATATATCAAAATCGGAAATCTTGTCGTAGTGTATTATGGCTGGGAGCTCCTTTTTATAGTAATCCGTTCATTCTTGGAACGGCTATTAGTTGGAATAAATAAAAACAAGATAAATTATAAGCAAATTGGCTCATTGGCTGTGACATCACGGAGACAGGTGGTAATAATACAAATTATGACAAAAATTGACTATCGCTTTGGGGACACAGTCAAAGGATTCCCACTCCAAATAAGTATAAATTCATATTGTATCGTAGCAATAACAAATTTGAATGCAGCATGAACACGCTTTCATTTCTACGATCTATATGTACCTTTCAACAA
>JAQFYG010002026.1:0-16230 GCA_034694325.1 Entomobrya corticalis
AAATGATTAAATTAGTACATTTAAGAAAAAATGAATAATTAATTGTACTGATGAGCCAATATCATTTATTAATAACAACCTTATAGTAAGATTAGGCAATATGCAAGTTAACTTTAAGATATTTTATGTACATCCTTTTTGTGAGCCTAATAATGAAGCAGAAAACATTGAATAAGACTAAAGCATATTGACATAGCAGACTTTAGCTTCGTTACGATTAAGTGTCTCATAATAGGTTACTGGATTTCGTCTAATGTAAGGCTTCTTTGTCAATGTTCGAGGGTACTTTCTCATATCTTTTTAGGGTTTCTTGTTAACTATTCCCTATCCTTTCCATAAACTCCTCGGATAATATTGAAGGCAAGTTTCTATTGGAATAAATACGTAAGTTTGCTCTTATAATCGCTTGTCTGGCTCTGATGAAGGAACGACACCATTAATACTGTGTTTTCAATAACAAAAATCATCTCTTACCTGGAAAATCAACCATATCCGGCCATTGAGTCGGCAGCTCAATAAGCAGGAGATTTGCTCACTCAATCCCAGCATGTATGCACTTAAGGGAACGACAACGTATATACTGCGCAATGCGTTGATCTGATCTATTGTTTTGTAACATGACGTAAAAAATTATTTGTATCATTGATAGTTATTGAGCTTCAACGATTTCATTGAAAAGTCTGCATACAGTGTAAAGTTGTAAAGAACTCGAAAAGCTTATGAAATGGTTGATTACTGTTTACATTGGCAGAAGGAGGATGTGAGCAGTTATGATCGGTTGAAAATTATAGCTTACGATTCTTTCCCGGCACCATCAGTGTGCCTTATTGAATAGGTCATTAGCGGCCACTTTTGACCATCACACCTTTAAATGCATCAAAAACAGAACAAACGGAGTGCCGAGTGTCTGGCAACGAGCATGAGTTTTCCTGTTCTCTATAAGCAAAAATCGTTTATGTGCCTATACTTTTTATGGATATTTTCCCCAGGAAACATTTCCTTAGATGAAGCCAGAACTACAAACTAACAATCAATTGTTTTTTGGGGCAGTATAAAACATACGTACTTAAATATGTAGGTTTACTTTACTATCTTAGCGTTATTTTTTAAATACCTGAATTATGTGTGTGCAACCAAATGCCGTCTACTTTACTATGAACTATACACGCACGAAGCCATATTAAGTGGTGTGTTTAATACATTTCCAGTATCTTTGCTTGGGCGTCTCAGCGTAATTGTTATCTGCATCTATCCATATAGTAATCATATTCAAAATATCATTTTGACACTAGCTGGACCTGAGTAAATTACAAAACATTTCTTCTTCAGTTAAATAACGGCAAATGGGTGCTAAGCCCCTCCCCCCATCAAAATCCGGACTTACGCGGCAGCTGGAGAAGAAACGGAATGACAATTGCAAAAATTACAAATCTGGAGCAATTTAACCTCACATAAAAGTACATAAGTATATAGTATCGGTAATCATCAATAATATAAATAACTAGCACAAGAATAATCAACTTGTCTTTTTATCATCATTAGGGTAGAATTCGTCTCATTTTTGCATCGTGTATCGGTATTATTTTTTAATCTCATATAAATTGCAGTTGCTGCACTAGGAATAGGAATCAAAGGAAGCGACAAGAAGGCTGGCTTCCATAAACTAATAAACCTACTAATGCCACTATCTTGTCCGCCCCTTGTAAACCTTGCAAGGTTGATTTTCTCAGCGACGACGTACAAATAACATACAATGTACACACGCTAGTACATGATTACGTATTGTTATTATATAGACAGCATAGTTGGAATGAAAATGTATTTTAATATTCAATGTATCAAGCAGTAAACACTTATGTTCAATGTTATGCATATTATCTTCGTTACATAAATACATATTTTATATAAAAAAGCAGCCTCACCAAATTTTTAGTGATGCTGCTGTCGGCAGTTTGTATGTGAGCAGAAGAGTTTAGTTTCCCCTAGTCAAGTTGTAAAAGTTCCTCATGCAGTTGTTATAAAATAATAGGCTTGTTTAAATTCTTCACCTTGTACGGCCTCTAGGGACGTTTTGTTTTATACTTTTGCTTGCTCATATTATTTGCTACATGTATACTTACATTTCCACGTATTTTGTAGTCTTACTTTCATTGAACTTAAGTGTAGATTTCTTTTCCAGCTCTATATACGCATGACATGAATGGGCGGTTTTGCACATACTGCATCACAAGAATTTACTGTGTTTTCAAAACATCGTCAAGTTGTGATAAGTTATATTCAAACGTAAACTAAAACTGTACGCCTAATTATCTACGAAAATTTATACGCATGAAAGGCAAAAAGGGTACAATTCATGCGTTGGCCGTACTTTGCAGATTAAGAAGTATTGAGCTTTATTTGAATCTCCGTAACCCCATCTACACAGCAGGACATTTATTTGTACCTTTATTTAAAAGTATGTAGGTATATTTTAATTCCAAATTACTACCAATCCATCAGGTCAGGTCTAGTTGGTAATTCGGTTGAGTTTTGTACTGATTATCAAGAACCCTGACAAAGAGTCAAACAACGTGAAATGAAAGTTTCCTCGCTGACTACTATTAAATCGGGTCTCTTGAAAGAGCGCAAAGATTACAGATAAAGATATTATACAAGATGTATATGAGATTAAACAAAGTTTCCATTTTCAATTTCGATGATTACACAACTGAAAGATGCAATTGCTGTTGAAGCATTATTATGGGCAATAAACTAATGAGTAACAAAATAAGACAGAACAATAGAGCAGAGAGTTAAGAAAAATCATAGATGATTCCTAATTGCAATTTATGACCGTGGCGGGACTGAACGGCTTCCACAGAGCACTTTCAACAGAAGTTGTTCCGCTGAAAATTTAATTTGAATTTGTGTTGCGTGTAATTTTTGTGGCCGTCGGACAATTGGAAGTCATATAATAATGGTAATGATGGCTCCCTGCCACATACCAGTGAAAACTTTTTATCCACTTACCGCTATACCGACATTTTGAAGATCAGCATCACCATTCATACTCACCAAGCTTCAGCATGCATACACAGTTGAACAGAAAAGAAGAGAAATGTGGCAAATGCTAAATACGTTATTCTGAACATTTTTAGATTCTTTATAATATAAACTTACATACATTTATCGCGTTCGAAATATGGTGTTAGCATAATATCACATATTATAATATGGTTAAAAAACAATATGCTTAAGTTATTGTTATATGCGGTCAAATCTATTTATCTATTAATTTAGAGGCAATAAGTACAATGGAATATTTCAACTCTTCAACAGCTCTTCTAGTTGGAATTTAGCCAATCCTTCTATTTAGATTGGGTAAATTATAAATGGCATTTATGTATTTTATCACATACTTTAATCAAGATCTTAAGCAGAATGACCATTGAGGATTTATGTTTTGTTACTACAATTATTATTATAAGATAAAAATAAATAAACAACCTCAACAATAATGCTAAAGGTTGACAATTATATTTGCAAACTTTAAACTAAACTTTAGACCGTTGAGAAAGTGTACTCTGGACAAATTTATTACGCATAAATGTTTATACGCATTTTAAAGTTCATATTGCATGAGGGTTCTTGGCCTGTATTAATTGTATGTTACATGTTCTAATGATTAAAAATGCACATTTTTACGAAGGCGAATTTTAGAGCCTGCCACTATATACCTACCACTATCACCAATAAAAACCAAAAGGAGAAGAGGAGACATTTTTGACGCATCGCATTTTAGAGAGCGGATTGATTGTTTAGAAATAACACAGGAGGGGGTCTAAATTCAATTAAACTCTTGTTATGGATATCTTCTACTATAAAATGTGCAAGTGCTGTGGCTGCAATCTCTTTTCTACAGTTCCCTGCGGTGTTAGTGTAGAGACATTGTTTAATACAGGCATTTAATGCCAGTGATACAAAATACGTTATTACCATAATATATAGTTTTTAGTTGTGGCAAGAAGAAATTCATGAGAAAAATGGGCATAAAAACTTGCTCTCTTAAAGCAATCAACTGATATGATGCGTGTTTCTCGCAATTTATTTACGTGTACGGAAAATGATTATGTAATGTCTAATGTTAATTCGATGTACATAATATATTTATAACCTTTGCAACTAGTTATATTATATTTTTGATAGCATATAAATATATAATGCAACAAGTCGTGAATGAAAATTGAAAATGAATTTTATTTCGAGTTGGTATCAAACATTTTTGCAGAATATCAGTGTAAAAGTCAGTCATTTTTCAAAGGTTAATCTGTATCCTGCTGCGTGTAAATAAATTCAATTAACACATCCCAGTATCGTAATAATTATTTTTGTTTGAGGCGAATTACAAAGTTTTGTTTGAGACAAAGTCGCAGATAGTGCAAAACTGTATTTTCCGTGTATCTTCTATGACAGGGCAATGCTATGCTAAACGGTGCGACTACATCAACAACTTCATACACAACAATTTATACCCAGTAAGTTAGAATCAATATAAAATCATAATATTCAGCACTACCTCACACGCACAGATTATTTCACATCCTTTTTTAAATCCAAATAAATTTAATAATAGTTCATTGTCTCGGTCTCATCATATTTTTGAAATATTTAGTCAGACAATATATTCCATTTTTTAAATTAAATAAAACTACAAAACGTTTTTCTGTGGATAAAAATAATTAAATCGTATACAGTTCCCCCTTTGTAATGCAATGCCTTAAGAGTAAGGAGTATCTCTAAAGGCTTTAAAAACTTAATAAAAATGTAAAGTGTGGTGCCTTGAAGATATACTTTTTGTGGGAAAGTCATAAGGTATCACTTACGTAATTCATGAGCTTTACCCTCGAAGAAAATAAATTTCAGCGAACTGCATCTACATTTAAATGAAATCAGATTTCAAACAATAGCCCCAGTTTATGACTCAGACGATGAAAAGTTCTGATGTTATTGAAAGAAAAAGGAAAAAAATCTACCAAAGTGTATATGTTACTACATTATATGTGGACTATCCAAAAGGAAATTAATATTCGTAGTCGACAGCAAAAAATCCTTTAACTTCTTGAATCGCTTACGCTTTTCTACGATTTCCTTCAAATGTATGAGCTTGTCTCAAGTTGGAAAAGTCGAATGACGCACCTACAACAAAGAAATAATTGGATGTAACCGTTTTGTTTTATGGCAGGGCTCCCCACAGAGTAACAAATTTAAGGGCCTCTCGGTTCCTTCGAAATACGGAATATTACAAGAAAGCACCCTGAGAACAAGTTCATGAACAACAACAGCAGTAAAAACATCATCAACCAGCAGATCAACTGGTGGGTTTGTGTGTAGCAACAGCTTTTCCACAGCTTCTTCTCTTTGTACTTTGGTGAATAATAGAAAATCTTGTACTCACGTCATCATCCCATATGTAATGGTCTTCATCGCTCACTGAAACAAGAGAAATATCGTTTCCCTGTTCTTTCATCCGTCATCAAATTCTCGGGTTGGCTGGTCTCCTGTTCTTCCAATAGAATTCAGTACATCTATTTACTAGCCTATTTGTATTATCAAGATGCAGAAACTACAAATTTCTGGTAAACTTCTTACAACGATTAGAATCATTATTGTAAATAAATCTAAGGTTAAACCTCTCCTTTATAACAAGATAGACATCATATCATATCCAATTAATGCATCAAGGTTCTATAAAACAGTGATTTACGATGAGATTCAGAGAGAAAAATGAAATTTTCATAAAAACTTACATTTATAAACATGAACTATTCGTCCGATTCATTACATTACTTTACTCCAATTATCTGCACTGATGTCGGTAAATTACAGAATAACATATTAGTTTGTAACTGTAAGCCTAATATAATATCCTTATTCTGTTTTGAGTTTATCTCATCCGTATTTAATTAGCAGACTTTAATACAAAATTACTATATTCTTTTATTATTTTCATATTTACAAACTTAGTAGTAAAGTTTTTTCGGGAAAAACCATATACTTATAACATAAAAGTTTATTCTAGAGAAACATACTATCACTGATATAGTTAGATAAAGATTACATAATAATATGACCAATGTAAAAAGCCACAACAATGAAACAGAAGATATTAACATTAAGTGATTTGATTTAACCATCTAATCGAGAACTTCCATTTAGAAAATCTGTTTTTGTTTTTATGTTTTAAATCAGTTAAAAGACTGAGTCAAAGTTCAGCAGCTTTTATGCTTAATGACTATTTTGAAGCTAATTTACTACAAATGTAACATGAAAACCTTTCTTTACATTAAAAGAGAAAAAACCCTAATTACCGCCCGCTAAAATATGGAAAATGCTAGTACCTCTCTGCTCGACACAGTAGAGTTAAAGGTAAGAGGAAATCAACATGTCTACATTTTGCTATATTACAAGACAAATTATATTTGTGGTTAAGGTACGGTCGTAACTCCTAACTAATTTCAATTCAAGTTTGAACTTTTGCCAATAAAGTTTAAGTTTATTAGTAAAATATATATGTTGTATGCATTCGCATATACAAGAAAAGACTGTCGTTTTTTACTATAAAACAAACTGGAAAGAAATTTATGCTTTCCGGTGCGATTGCCGCTAATCTTGCGAGATATACGAATAGCTAGCTAATAAACAGCGTCATATCGTGTTGTTGCATTTTGCTATGTACGGAGTCATTAATACCTTAAGTATTAAAAATGCGTGAAGGAGGCTCGTTACATGTGTAAAACATGAACTTATCGAGGTATACATATATATTGGTATGCATTCATATAGGCCATGAAAATCATTTTTTGTAAAGGGAAAGAAAATCCAAGGGGAAAGTAAGAAATGAACGGATAATAATAAAAATTACATTCTCCACAGTGGCTGATCAAAAGGTTGTATGGCTCACTAGGGTCACTAATAATGAAAATTTAATCTAAAATTTCCATCAGTCAGTGGTGGAGTGGTGTACATACTGATGGTACATAATATGGTCTCGGTAATTTTATGAGATTACCATTATAAATCGGAAAATACAGTACACGTACTGCACAGTGCACGTATCTATATGATAAGTATATAAAGCAGCAGGTAGCTACGAAGCTTCAAAGATGTAGACAAACAAGCACGATGCTCAATAACTGCTACTACCATACACAAATATCATCGATACTTATGCTTAAATGTCAAAAATAAAACAATAAAACTAATCTTAATTTTTCATCATGCCGGATTCAATCAAACCATTCTTTCAGTCAAAAATATTGAATGTAAAAGAATTCATTGGTAAGCCCGAAAAAAATCACAGTGTACGATTTCAGTTGAGTATATACATATTATACACAAAATGCAGGTCTGGCTTCATCGCAGTTTAGTCATATTTACTTTACAATCATTAAAAAACATTGGTTTAAAGCAAGGTTACATTGAGGGAGTTTATCACGAAGCATTAATAAACTTTTCCTCTTTGAAAGCTAAATTATTTCACATACGCGATACATTTTTGTATTTTCTGAAAAAGTGTTACGAGTAGCAAATGCAACACAGTAGCGGAGAATCACACATCTTGCATTCTCGTAAAAGGCAAATTGATATAATTTGTTGAATTTTATCACTGTCAATGAATATATGGAGGCATAATATTTTGTACTTTTCTTGTGAGGGAAAGCAATTTACTGCAATTACTACTGAACATAATGCTACACCACGATTACTATAAAAAAACTTAGTTGGCAGGAATGGGGGTAAGCAGATATGTTTAATCAATGAACGTGATCATGATAGAATAGCAAATAGAAGTTCATATTTAATTAGTTTGAAGCAATATGATTTTTTATAACTATAAACCATTTGCATCTTGTTTTTGCCACGACAAATTGGCCGTAAAAAGTTTCCATTTTTCATTTTAAACAGGACTCCTTATCAGCTCATTACGATCTTGTGTAAAAAATAAAAATATCAGCATCCGTTAAATTATGAAGTACATAGGTAGTCGTGTTATGCATAGAAGTAATTTTTATCTTGATGAATACGCTTGTCTATACAAAAATACCATTTTGATACACACGTTTACATTCAGCATTACTTTTATGGCATAAAAGCTAAATATTAATAATTTCGATATAAGATGTCTAAAAGCTTTATAAAGTATAATATTGTCAGAGTACTAACAAGTAATGTCATATTATTTCCAGTTTTAAAAATTCTCTCATAATTTTCTGAATCTTGAGAAACTGAATTGTGTACAGGAGAAAGCAACAGACAAAAATTCAATGGACGGCTTAAAGCTTATTGACAAACAAAAGGTTGACAAAAGCAAAGCATTCTGTGAAGACAATTTTTTTTTCGTGTAAATTGAGAATGGATTTTGAAAAATGATGCTATTAAATCTCATTAATTATCCTCATAAAAAGTCCATTAGAAGATGCCGGCAAGGGGTAAAATTAATTTATGTAGTAGGAAGCCGAGAAAACGTTGTTTGTAGCTGAGAGAACACATCACCATCTTCAATCTTAATTTGCCAGACTTAGTCTGTTGGACGGTGCCAGAGCTCAAGATGACGTTCATCAATAAGCTACACCAAAAAAACTGCCATTCTTCACGAATCTATGAATCATGAAAAGAGGTTTCGGGATGGGACCATCCCATTATTACTGCTGATAGCATTGTTGCAGAATGCATATAAAATACCGTCATAAATTGTTGAAAAAGTGTTTATTGTTCATTTATGTTGTGAATGAGGTATAGTTATCGTTCTTTAGACAAGATTTTTCTATCGCTAAAGTTGGTGCCTAATGTGTTTATTCTTTATTTCTGTCCATTCATTTAATTTTTACAAAACAAAAACAAAAAACTTAAAACCACTATAAACACCATAAAATGGCCAATAATATAAGTACATATAACAAAAGAATGAAGGAGTAAGTTAAAGGGCCCCATTAGTGCTTATCAAATGAACATGACAATGTAATTAGACTTTATGACCCAGTCCATTAAAACCAGATTACAATAATTTAAAGCATAAATACAACCAGAAGAGCAAAAACAATGTAAGAATGCATATTCATCAAGAGACAATTTTTAAAAAAATTCTGTGCCGTTGTCTCTTGAGTCATTGAAAGAGTCATTTCATTACATTGCTCTTTAGAAAAAATCAAGATTCAATAATGCAAATTGAAATTGGTTTTTATTATGGCTAACGGGTTATTAAATTCAACTAAAGATCACGGATGGCTTTTCTCTTCTTTGTTGCTTGTTTGTGGAAGTAACTTTGGGTTCAAGAAGAAGCAATAATTTTTTGTGATAATGGCCTACCTTGTCCTTATTTATGTAAATGATTTATTTATCGCCCTACCTTTTTTCTTCTCTCATCAACCATTGTTTTTTCTACTGTAATAATAACCATAAAAAGGTATCGTATTTTTCATTATATGCATGTTATATTCTCAAATATTCAACAAAAGAACTATTTTGCCTCTTTGAAAATCTACATTGCTTTTAAATAAATTGCCGTCTCCAGCGTCCAGTTAACCTTTTAAGAAATTAAGAACTGTCTGCTCATGATAAGTAGAAATTGAAGAAAACGGAACGAAAAGAAATGAATATCAATCCAAATTAGAGATCATGATCAAGTATACTTTACATGGTCCACTTCCTACGATTTTACGAAAAAAGGAAAATGTATAAATAATGAAATAATAAATAAATTAAATAAAATGCATGAAATAGATTGGGATGTAATGAGACTAAAGGACCTCCTGAAGAGTGGAGTTAACTAGATCCAGAAAACCATGAAGTAAATAAATACATTGTTGTGGAGCATCATGTCAAATCTTGCACGCAACCTATCCACACAACACAACTATCAAGAATATGTGTCTACCTCTACCTGGATATCTGAGCATGAAAAACAATAAATCATACGAATATAAGTGTTCGCCTCAAACTCAAACTGAACTTGTTTTTAGCTACCTGCCAGATATATAACGCATTGAGACTTTTGCTATTTGAGAGAGTAACTTACTGGCATTTTAAACCCCTTCTAGTAAGATATTGTATTTATGAGCAATCTCAGAATCCATTTAGAAGAGAAAAGTAATGGTTTTATTCTATCATTTAAGTATTCTTGTGATGCTGCTTAACGGGTTTCAGATCACTTAAAACAGAGTAACTTCAGTACTTCAGCGCGTATTATCATGCTATCGATTCCATGAAGTTGAGGTCTATAATGATAACATAACGCATCAAACATCACCAGCAGCACATTATTTAATATATTATGTATCTGGCTTACTTTCTCTCGGTCATGCTTTCACGTTATGTGCATCTTCATACTTTATCTAATTTTCTTACGCGCACATATCCAAAAATATTCACTCTAAAGTAGGTTAAAAATTACAATATTAGATTTTACTTTCAGAGTATCATATCGTAAAATTCAATAGGAGATTATGAAGAAAAAAGTAGTGTGATGCTGAATTCTTATTGAGTCAATGTGACTAAGACAGCCTTCGTAAAATAATGTCTTTCATTTTATCACTGAGTGTTTCATTTATCACGGCGGCATCCTACTCAAGTAATCACAGCAAGTAAAAATGTTCCGTTTATCTTTGTTTCAATAACTCTAATTCTGATGAGTATATAAACTTTGTCATCAATTCACACAGATGTTTCCTGTTAGTAAAAATATGTAAGATTGGCTAAAGGCAGCTCCCGAGTGAATAAGAATGCATGAATTTTTTAAAAAATGGCAGAAAACCTCCTGTTACAATTCATGAAATAATATGTTCTATGATGAGTAGAAGCAAGCAGAAGTACCGTCTACATTTTGATGGAAGTATTTTTGAAAAAAAAATATTGTAAAATTTTCAAATATGAAGAAATGAGATACGTGATATGATTGTAAGCGAAGTTCTGAATTAGAAGAACCTTAAACCTTCGCTTTAATCTGATGAATGAAGATCGCCGACAGCTTTTGTAATGCACCCTGAAAACGATTCTAGTTTAGAGGTAATTTAAGCAATATATATTTTCTTAAATGTGATGGCGCAGCTTATTAGCTAGATCTAAATAAGTGGAGAAATGTATTACTTCTCTTCAAATTACGTGGCTGGACCACCTTGTCGACTTTGCTATATTATCTGCACATTGCACAC
Organism: Entomobrya corticalis; assembly: GCA_034694325.1. Taxonomy (NCBI): domain Eukaryota; kingdom Metazoa; phylum Arthropoda; class Collembola; order Entomobryomorpha; family Entomobryidae; genus Entomobrya; species Entomobrya corticalis. Next base: position 11,187 of record JAQFYG010002026.1, read on the forward strand.
CAAAATATGAAGTTTGTAGCTGTGTATAATAGGTTGTAGGTGCATAAACTTCTTTGCGATTGCGTGTCAATTGAGAACTTGTTTTGTATTCTCATATTTCTCATTTGATGATACCTCTCTCAATGTAATAAATGCTCATTATATAATATAATATTCTCGCGGCACGTCTTTATGAAACTTCTTTGATATTTGTAGAGCTGTTTCAAAGACTTTTTAAAGTAGTATTTTTAATAGTTCATATATGGCAAATATCATTTTACATTCCAAATTAGTTAACAGCGGGCATCTTATAAACATAATGAATTTCTTTTAGCAATACTGTTGGGACTCGGCATGAACTGTTAAAACGTTAATTCATGACTATTCCTATTCAGTAACACAACGCAATTCACATTTTTATTATTATTATTACGCACATAACAGATACGCCGGCATGGGTGTTGGTGTTACGATGAAATAGAAAAAAGTCTTGAAACCTAGCTATACGATTGAATTATTCTAAGGATGTACTTAAATTATAATACTAATTTAACAATTATTATTTCAACAACATGTAACCGTTTATTCATTTTTATTGCAGCATAAAAGACTACAGGTTTTTCAGAGATAGATGTACTTTGTTTACAAAACAGTTTTGGTTAACGGGGATGCTCTTTTTTGACAGAGAGATTCTGGCATGGATGGCAGATAAACAAAGTCGCATCAACAGCGACATGCTGCATTGTAAAAGTGAATAGATAACATTATTTCGAGATATAGTCGCCATTTATGGTAGTGTACTAATTAAATGGAACCGATTTGAGACCTGATTTACCTCCGCAAGGTTTATATATGGTACTGCTGCTAACAATTTCAATCTATAAACTTTCGCGTTTGGTTTTAAAACTCATACAGTTTTATGCCTTAAAAATCTCTTCTAATCATTGTGAATACACTGGCTTTCAGATTTATTAAACGAAAAATTTAAAACGAATGTTCAAAAGAGTATAGGTATTCGGGTAAAAGATTCAATTCTATCTGTAAACGTTATTATTATCAACGTCTTTGTGCTCTCCGACAAAATCATGATTGATACACTTTCAATAGATGACAATTAAATGAGCTTTTGTTACGGTTAAGTATATGTACATGTATAGCTGCATATTTTCTACTAGAACTGCCTGGGGATTTTTGTGGAGTCGCCAAGCACATAATTGAGAAGCTAATTGTATTAAATCTTGAAAGCTAATGACTATTCCGTGACCCACAACGACACGCCTCCTCTCCTTCGATATTGTCAAGTTCAAGTATTACTTCTTTTAAAGGGAAAGGAATTTATAATACCATAGTTCACTTCACATATTCACAAGCCTACGTCAAATATACCTAGGTAGATGCCTGCCTTTGTGATAACTTACATACTCTTGGATCTTAAAATGTAAACCCTACTACTACTTATAAAAATAATTCAAATTCAGAGGACAATGTACGTTAACGATAATACGGCCTTACAAAAAGTTAAGCCATGTCGCTGTAGCACTTTACTTGCGTTTTAATGAGGAGTCCAAAAAGTTTACCAAATTTCCCCGCATTAATTTCACCCCCATAATTGTTGATTTTTTAAGTGCTAACCAAAACTATTGGAAGTCATGTTTACACAATTTATTTACACAACGTAAGAGTCATATGAGTATAATTTTTCGCTTTCAAACGAATGTTTCATAGCTTTCTCGGTATACATATTTTCCCAATTCTGTATTTAAATGTTAGAAGCATTAGAAAACGAATCAAGATCCGAGATAGCCATGCTTAAAACGATAACTGTTTAGTGAAGAGAAACGCTAATGAGTTTTCATTACAAAATTTACCAAAGCATATTGTTCACTCAAGATTCCTTTAAAACCCGAGCGGATTACTTAGTCATATTTAGAATTATCATTAAAAAATAAATCTGTGCGGTGACTTTCTTTGATTTTCAATCACTTTAAAGCTCTATTGTCCTTTAATAAATGGCTCTTAATTTTATAGAGACGGAGGGAGTCACTGATTATGACGCTGAAACATATTACGTTAATAATGTGTATAATAATGATGATGACGATGCAGCATTAGCAAGGAATGAATGCTTGCCAAGGCATTATTCAACACCAACGGAGCATGATAATTCTCTTCTACAAGCGCTTGAATAATATTATTATGTCCTGTTCTGCCTGATAAATATAACTGGTCAGTACAATGGAGAAGGCTCGTCAGCAAGCTTGTTCTTGTCGCTTCCATGCTTTTTTGAGAGAGATCACACATTATATCAAATTATATTACAGAGATGATATACATACAGAGGTTGGTAGGTATATAGTAAATAGTAAAGCCGTGACTATCACCATGCATTTTGCTCACTATCTGTCTGCTGTAGATTTTGAAGCCTTTTTCGTGTTGCTGCTCATGCTCACTTTTAAAAAGTCAACTAAAGAAATAAATACCTTTAAGCTGAAGTTGTGTAGATGCTGGCGTAGATGAAACCACACAGGGTTCGTCGTGTGTGCAATAATAATATCTGATGGCAGAGCACCGCCCATTAGGGACTGTCAGACAGTTTGTTTGGCACATCATTTTCTTTTGTATTTTTTCTGTTTGACTAAAAGTTTATGATAATATTGTGAATAGATCTCTAATTCAATAGCTACCGAACAAACACAGATTGCGGCTCTTGTTATTGAGTTTATTTTGTGTACCTATTATTTATAGAAAAATGCTTATATCCACATTATTAATATAATATATGCTCCATCGTTCCACTGGATTTATGGTCGTGAGAGCATTATCAGACATATGCACAATAGGCATTCATAAAGAAATAATTTCTTGTCTAATTTACCTGGGCTTGATTTGGTCAATAGAAGCTTCCCATGTCAATACGGAAATTAATTGGAATTTTGATATTGGCTGGATGGATGAAGTGATAAGGAGGTTACCATTCATTGTTACCATTTGCCCATTAACACTGGCAGAGAAGCTGAATTGATTACTATTTCATTTTGTTCCAGTTTGGATGCAGAGGGTAGTTTTCAAACTTGGTTTGACAGCTGTAAATACAGTGGAGAAAAGTAAAAGTTATAATAATAAAGTTTGCCATTAAGCAGTAGCAGCAAACCGTATAATCAGTAAATAATCTCATTCATGCAACAAAAATGTAATATTATTCATCTTCAATCTGCACGCCTAATGTTAACCTACCACATAAAAAAGCGGTTTTCAGACTTGAAAAAATCCTTAACTCAACAAAAGCAGTCAAAAAAGCAGTAATTAGTATATAAGTAAATCAAATAGACAAAAGGCAACCCATAAAAATTATTCATCGCAAATCAATTATCAAGAACAAGCAAGCATTACGAGGAAATGTCTGGCTAGCTTAAGTAGTTTCGGTCGTGACAAGCTTCCATTTGTTTTCTTGAAAATGACACGAAGCCAATTCTTTCTCAACAAATTGGCTGTTTTTGATTTTCTGTCCAAATGTACTCAAAATATGTTGAAGCAGTAAATTTAATAAGAGCGTACGTTCACTATAGAGTCCGTATTCCGTAGTAAACCTTTCTTTACTTATCCATCTTGCAGAATGCATTAATCTACTGCATGTAGGTATTAAGGTTTACGAGGAAAGCTCATGTTCTCTTTTGGTAATCGATAATCTTTTCCGTATCACGTACTGCCTTTTCCGCTCAGCCCTTTTTTACTTTTTCTTTTGAAGATATTAAGCCTTTCTGGTTTGCTTATTTAATTGTTTTTCCTGGTTATTAGAGTTTCTTAAATAATGGTTGATTTATATTTGAACACGAGAGCAAGGATAACAATAGCAAACAAAAAAGAATTTAAAGTTGCTACATTAGTAGACTCACTTCACTCATCTTTCTTCTTTCTCCTCTCATTGTTTCAAATGAGCATTTACACAAACAAAACGCAATCTAATGCTTAATGCTCAGAGTTATTATTGTTATTATATTATATTATGTACACACACTGAGTTGGTTCATGCCATGCCTTCATTATGATGATTGGCAGTTTCAATTAACATTTATGAAGAAATGGTAGACCTCCTTTGAGAATCTGATAGGACCGGATAAGGACCATAATAATAACCAACAACAGCAAATATTATTATTAAAAACTTGCCAAGATGAAAGGGGTATTCTGATCTTTTACTGCTTGTTCTGCTCTGAAATAAAAAAGACACTCATTCACGCGTGCATTAAAAATTATGAACAGTAAAACAGCAATACATACAATGTAGATAGGTACACCCGTTTGCATGCATCTTAGATTACTACCCGCTTTAAAGAATTACTTTGAGAGATAATATGAAGTGACCAAACAAAAACCAAACTGTAATGTGGCTCGCTAACTAATTTACAAACACTATATTATGCTTCATACCTTTGTGAATATGAGAGTGGGTATGCGTTATGACTTCTGACTTTTTGTGATGCCTGTAGCAGATTCACGATTGTGGTTGCATGAAGAATGTTTCTGAACTCTAAAGATGGTTTTAAAAGGCAAGGTTTCCTATTAGGAGTACATTAAAAATTAAATTATTATGACGAACTCCGGTGGTTGGTAATTAGTTTAATATTGTATTTTCAACTTAATTGTTTGCATGCCTTGATATTTACACTGATACCATACACATTATTGGTATAAAATCGCGTTATTATGAGGCTGCTTATCGTTAGGTATTACTTAAACATGTGATAATCATACAATTTAATCATCTGCACAAATCGATTCTACTTTTCAAGATTTCATAGTACGAAAATATTTTAGTATATATTTTAAAAGACGATAATCATATTTTCTGTTCAGAAATGATCTTCTTTGTCGTAGGATTTTTAGATGAAACAACTGTGCCGATAATGGCAGTCTACTGAAATCTGTGGTTCATTGCTTGAAATAAACTTATTTGAAATTTCAAATTGATTTGTCCATAAATAATATTAGAAAGATTGTTTCAATCTTTGATCTTTGCAGTTTAACATTTTACTGTGTTTACGTATTACAAAAATATGATATAAAT